>JAJJWW010016394.1:0-297834 GCA_023531295.1 Papaver armeniacum | reverse complement strand
CTTAACTGATGTGGGACAAAGCTCAAATATCCTGTCAGATCTCCGCTACATATCTGCCACGATGACTAAAACAAGAAAGAGAGAGTGCGGCGAAAACGCTTGGTTTTCTTACTCATATTTGGAAACAAAGAAGTTTGATTTCTGCTCAAAGACTTGCAACCTACGGAAAGCTGTTACAGTAGTTGTTCAAAAGGTCTTTATTCCAATGCTTCATGGATGCAAAATATGGGTGATACCAAGACAGTTTCGTTTTGAAGAATACCAACTTGCACACAGATGAAAAATACTGTCAGGTTACGACATGGGCAAATTTGGGAGGAAGGAGTTGCTTCATGATTGAATTTTTTCAATTAATTGAAAACGCATTTGAATTGGCAATTATTTCATTCCGGTGGCCCATATGAATGAAATCTGAATAAGGGTTCCCAAAAAGATAAAGATGACTATTGTAAGAGTTGCAACTATTTTGATGCAATATTTGAAAATTCGAGCCTACTAGATCCCTCCTACTCTCTGGTTATAGTGTTCTGCGATCCAAAGTGTTTCCATGTGAGATTTTAGTGCTGAATTTTATGACTTGGCGCTCCAAAAACTTTATCAGCTGTCTTGTTACACCCATTTCTTTCCAATTTCTAATATTGTTTTTCTTCATTTTCCTCAAAGTGCTGCGCACTTATGTTTGGGCTGTCAATTTTTTATATGGCCATTAAAACCCATTCAACTGTATACACAAGCCGAACACCCCCACACCCTATTTCTATCGGGGGTTGAGAATCTATTACGCACACAGCATAACAAAAAGCCGGAAAACAAAATCCTTAGATTTCATACTTGAAAGTGCAGACTTATCAGCATAAGCAATAACTGAATGTTTTTTGTTAGTTTTGGTAGGGGTGCGCCAGGCCTTTGCAGTAGTGCAACGCAGAGGCGACGCGTGAGTACAACACTAGCTTTTTCATTCTTTGTTTCAGTAGAATCAATTTCAGAGGTACAGGAACCTAGATACGAGAATCACGTGTTCGTATATAGTCTCTAGCGACTAGCGTGTTTCAACTTTCGAATACCAATGGATATATGACTGGCTTTGGTTGAAGAAATATGGTATCTAGTTCCTACACTTGAGGAAATTTTCTCCACTATGTCGAAACAAAGAAAGAAAAAAGTGGGGTACCAAATTCTGAGTGATGGCAAGAAGGTCGGTGCAAAGTTTTCAAGGGCACACATGTCGACGCCCAGATATGGTGTATAATAGGAATAGTATAGGGTCCTCGCATGCACCGCGACGGGTGCGAGGGGTAAGGACGCTAGTCGATTCAACTAGGATTCGCCGGAAGCTGGAACGTGGGATCGCTATGTGAGAAGCTGACCGAGCTGGACGCTGTGGCACGTAAGAGGCGCGTGGATATCCCGTGCGTGCAGAAACCAAGTGGCCGGGCGAAAGTTCGAGAAGAAGACGACACCGGCTTAAGACTTTTTTTTTCGGGCGAAACTCAAAAGAAAACGGGATAGGAATCCTAATTCATAAGGACTTGGCGGAGAAAGTGGTCGAAGTGCGAAGGAAATGCGATAGGGTCATCCTCGTGAGATTCTTTTTAGGCAAAGTGGCCATCAACGTTATCGCGCGTATGCGCCCCATGAACGTACTACTAAGGATGAAAAGAAGAGCTTCTGGGACTCACTAGACGGTATGGTAAATAGCGTCCCACAAAACGAAAAGTTGTACATTGGAAGAGACTTCAATCGACACGTTGGCTCAAGCGGTAGGGGATTCGATATGGTCCATGGTGGATTTGGGTTCGGCACCTTGAACCAAGGGGGAGAGGATTTCCCTAATTTTGCAGGGGCATACGATCTCTTCATCGCAAACACTATCTTCCCGAAGATAAAATCGCATTTGATCACTTATAAAATACGCCCCGCACGAGACTCGGATCGACTATATCCTAGCTAGGAAGGATGATGGCCTAATGCTTTGATTGCAAGGTTTTACTAGGAGACGACGTTGTTTCCCAACATAAACTCTTAGTAGAGGACTTCTATATCAAGACTCGCTTCCAAATGAAGAGAACTGCTAACCCACCAAGAACTAAGTGGTGGAACCTTAAGGAATATTCAACGCGACCTTCAAAGAAAAGCGCTCTCGGAAGGTGTGCTTCTGCGAGGACGGTGAACTGACTTTCGATGTGGAAAGAAACCGCCGGCCGTATTCGACGGCTAGTAGTGGAAGTGTTGGGACAGGCAAGAGGAAGCGGTAAGCGGGACCCGAAAGAATCCTGGTGGTGGTCAGAGGAAGTGCAACAAGCAATCAGACACAAGAAAGATTGCTTCCGGAAACTCCAAGCACTTGAAAGCGATGAAAATCACCAGAATTACAAGATGGCGAAAAGCTCAAGCGAAACGAGTAAGTGTGGCAAAAGGTCGGGCTTATGAGGATTTCTACCGTAAACTAGACGCTAGAGAAGGAAAACAAGACATTTACAGGATTGCATGGTTGCGCGAATGGAAGACTCGTGGCCTTGTCCAGGTCAAATGTATTAAGGCTTCAGACGACCGAGTACTGGTGGAGGACGTAGAAATTAAGGCTCATTGGAAGGATTACTTTAACAACCTTTTCAATGCAGAAAGTGATACCCCAACCACCACCCTTGAGGGCGTTGCCGAGCGTGTGGAATCGTTCGAGGACGTTACGGTCTGTAGCATTCACGAGAGTGAAGTCAAGGAGGCCTTGAAAGGGACCAAAAGAGGAAAGGTCTTGGGTCCGGATGCCATCCCGATTGAGGTGTGGAAATGCCTGAAAGATGATGGGATAACTTGGCTGACCAAGTTATTCAATAACATCTTCCTACAAACCGAATGACAGACGAGTGGCGTCGAAGCGTGATCGTCCCGATCTTTAAAAACAAAGGAGACATTCATAACTGCTCCAACTATAGGGGAATCAAACTGATGAGCCATACACTTAAGCTTTGGGAACGTGTCATCGACCAGCGGTTACGCAGAGAAACCAACGTCTCATCAAACCAATTTGGATTTATGCCGGGAAGATCGACCATGAAGGCGATTTTTCTGGTTAGACAACTTATGGAAAGATACGGGAGCAAAAGCGGGACATGCACATGGTCTTGATTGACTGGAAAAGGCTTACGACGGAATCACCGCGTAAAGTAATGTGGTGGTCTCTCGAATGTAAGAAGGTATCACCAAGTACATAAACTTAATCAAGGATATGTACGAGGGCGCGGTCTGTGTCCTGACGAAATGGCGGAGTCTCAAGCGATTTCTCGATTAAGATAGGGCTTCACCAGGGATCAGCCTTGAGCCCATATATTTTCGATTTAGTGCTAGATCAAGTTACGAGAGACATTCAGGGTGAGATCCCCTGGTGCATGCTATTTACAGACGATGTGGCGCTTATCGGCAAATCAAAGGAAATTATAGAGGAAAAACTTGAATTGTGGCGCCGACTCTAGAATCGAAGAGCTTCAAACTTAGTAGAACCAAAACCGAGTATTTGAAGTGTGATCTTAGCGACTCCGGACGAGTTGAAGGGGACATTCTCGTGGATGGACAACTGTACCAGAAAGACTCATTTTCGCTTATCTCGGGATCGATACTCCAAAGTAATGGGGAATCGAGGAGGATATTCGCCATCGAGCTCAATCTGGTTGGGGGAAATGGCGTCTGGCTTCTGGCGTACTTTGTGACCACAAAGTCCCGCTAAAGCTTAAAGGTAAGTTTTACAAACCAGCGATCAGGCCTGCCATGCTATATGGTGCGGAATGTTGGGCGACGAACAATCGGGACACATTGAAGCTGAAGATGACCGAGATGCGGATGCTGAGGTGGGCATGCGGACATACGAGGCATGACCGTATCAGGAATGAGTACGTACGTAAGAAACTTATGGTAGCGCCAATCAAGGAGATGCTCGCACAAAGACGGGCCAATTGCCCAGTTTGGGCATCTCCGTGAGACCGCCCGATGCTCCAGTCTGCAGTAGGTCGATCAGTGCACCGAAGGAAGGATGCAACGCAGAGGACTCGACCGGCTAACTTGGGATGAGTCCGTGAAAGACATGATCAACCGAAATCTTTCACCAGAGCGAGACGTTGGACGTAGCAGGACATGGAGGGCGGCGATACGCGTGGAAGAGGGGGTTTCAGGTATGTAGACTAACAACCCCTTTTCTTTATTTCCTGTTAATATCTTTGCCACTCAATCAGCGAGCACGTAAACGCAACCCTGCAATTTGTGAAGGGGGGAATCCCCCTGCAGCACTGCAGTTGGCAGGATTGTGAAGGGGACACACCCCGCAGCTTCTGCAACAAGGACATGGTGTAACTATATCCGCATTAATGGTCGAGAATTCGTAATCCCATAAACACTGTGATTACTTTCCATCTGGTCCAAAACAAAAACAATCGCGACGCGGGTAGCATCAAGTATTTTGCTTGCGGTAGTGCAAGTTGTGCAAGCCAACTGGAAAAGGCTTTGGATTTGGATTTGGATTTGGCAAGAAAAAATATTACCATACACAGAAGTACGAATCTATGCCCATGAATGTTCTCTAGCCGACCGTCACTTACTACCGGAAAAGGCTTTGGATTTGGATTTGGCAAGAAGAAATATTACCATACACAGAAGTACGAATCTATGCCCATGAATGTTGATGTTTAGACAAGAATGTTATAAAGTGTACTTCTTGATTATGCCGCTGTAAATCACATCGGTTGTTTACGCTTTGTAGCCATTTTGTTCTCCTTGGAGTACTAATTATTGAAGTTTGTGGATAAAAAACCACCAAAGAAGTCCAAAACTCCAAGTACTGTAACAAATTTTCTGTGCCGATTTTCTGATGTGCCAAATGCAGTGTGCTCTCCTACTTCGTATGGCTGCACTTACTGAGTACTTTGATTGTGTCCTGCTACCTCCGTTGTGACATTTTACTATGGAACCTTAATGGATCTGAAGATGCATTATATGTCAGACTGTGTAAAGCCATAAATTTCTAAATGAAACAATCTGACAGGAAGATTCTTGAGATACTGACAAGAGTCAAAATGAAACATTGCAGGCCTGGGGAGAGAAGGAACCAAAAAAAAGTTCAATTCAAGATACATTTTTGCCTGTCTCCTAATGAAGTGGAAACAAACGCCGTCTTTACTGCCTGAGATATGGAAGAACAGAAAGACTGGGATAACTTCATAAATTTTTAGTTCTTAATTTTCTTCTGACGAAAGAAGATTTTTCCTTTTTTAGTCTTGTAAGAGGACTCTCTGAACTCCATACAACTGGGGAGAAATCTGTTTTTGATTATAGAGATGATAATAAACCTGGCCAGATTGGGGTATACCCAAACTAATTGGGGTATATCCAATGAGACAAAATAGGGTCATTTTGAAGTAAAGCCAAGCCACCCCTTAACCTTGTATTTTCAAAATGGCTAATATGCCCTTGTTTAATTAACACTAAAAACCTGATTAGGTTAATTAATTGAGTTTAAATTAAAATTTTGAAAATGAAAATCCAAGAGAGGTTAAACCTTTAATCCGTCTTATGAGTTCGATTTCGATCAAAAAATTTGGTTTTCAAAATGTCAAAGGTCGGCAAGATATACGTTTGAATAAGGTGCCTAGGCTATATATTGCCCGGCATGGTCTTTGTTTGAATAAAATGCCAGACCAATTTTAGCCTAAGAAGGTATTTAAATGAAGAACATGCCGACTTTATTTTTTTTTGACACCTAGGAGATGGCTATTGAAAAATATTAGTCGGCAAGGTCTACAAAAAAAAAACCCGCCGGCTGGTGAAAAATACTCCGCCGGCGGTATAAGTCGGCAAGGTATTTAAATGAAGAACATGCCGACTTTATTTATTTTTTTGACACAGGAGAGGGCTATTGAAAATATTAGTGGCAAGGTCTACAAAAAAACCCGCTACTGTTGAGAAAATACCGCCCAGCGGTATAAGCTCACAGGTCTTCAAAAATACTCTGCTTGCATTTTGTAGAAAAAATTTACGATCGTCGCCATGGATGTTATGAAAAGCTCGGCAAGATATAGATATGGATATCTTGCACCAGGAACACCTCGTAATCTTAAATTCGAGATGAAAAGTCGGCATTTTATTCAACCTTATACCCCCGCGTCTACATTTTGGTCGGCCAAGGTCGACAAAAAATACCTTACCGACTTTTGCCTGCGTTTTAATTTTTCGTTTTTTTTTTTTTTTTTTTTTGATTTCACATGTATAGTTAAAGTGTAGAAGAAATATTTTTTTTATATATGTTTTAGTCGGGCAAGGTTTTTTAGTATGGGCAATTTGGTCTTTTAACACCTTTTAGACACCCCTTAGCACACTACTTTGGATGGGAACAAAATGGGTATACCCCAATTAAGCCAGGATAATAAAACGGTTCCGATTAAACAAAAAAAAAAAATGTCCACATGTGCAGACGGGGACGGGCAACGGAGCGGTCAGGCTAGCCGCAGCTAACCCCCTACGAGCACCAAACTACAGAGCCTGTACGAGTGGGTCGATGCCAAAGTGTGCGACAATCCTGTCCATATACCAAGTCAAATTTTGGGTTTGGTCGATGTGGGACTAAAATTTCGAAGCATTATAAAAACGAATGAACAGCCAACGCCTTGTTCATTTCCCCCTTTTTCCTGATGAAGTGAAATTTCAAGAAATGTCTTCTATGTGGAGTCTTCCGGAGGAGATTCAGGTAGATATTTTTCTCAGATTACCACCGGTTAATTCAATCTTAGCATGTAGATGTGTTTGGTGTAGTCTAATTTCTGATTCTGAACCTAGTTTTATCAAGAATCACTTTAATAATAACCCTAGATTCATGTTTGGTCATTCTCAGTATGATAAAGGTATGAACCCTATCATTTAATTCCATAGATTTCAAATCAATTTCAGCCTCATCAAAATTGAGAGTTGTTTCAATGGATTACCCATTTGAAAATAGGAAAACTGAGGTCGTTGTAACACTGGGTTCTTGTAATGGTTTAATTTGTTTGGGTATTTCTAGGGTTGGAATGGGTATTGATGAGAAATACTGTATTTGTATTTGGAACCCATCAACTGGTGAATATCAAAGTATCACTATTTGAATTTCGGGATGAATCAAGCTATTGTGTTAGATATGGGTTCGGCTATGATAGCAATATTGATGATTGCAAATTAGTGAGAACTCATGTTTATACGTTAGGATCCAAGTGTCGGAGAACTATTCAAGTTGATGATTACATATTTTCTGGTCAGTTGCACAAAGGTTTTCACAGGGTGCTTATCAATGGTGTTCTTCACTGGTCAAGTGCTACAACCGCCGCTCGAAGAACCTTCTCTGAAGTTATAGTTCGTTTCGATATTAACAGCGAGAGACTCATGGATGTTCCCTTTCCTGAAGAAATTACGTTACCTCTACAAGATTGGAACATGTATGCTGAAGTGGGGATGTTGGAAGACTGCCTTTCTGTAGCCTTTTATGTCATAGGTATGCGAACGGATGTACGGGTGATGCAAAATTATGGAGTTAAGAGAATCTTGGGATAAAGTATTTACCACTGCCCAGCTAAGAATGACCAGAGATCAATCTTTCAAGCCGATATGGTCTTTTGAAATGGTGACATTCTAGTTTGATTTCTCGAACAATTGATCTTATGCGATCCAAGTAAATGGAGAAACTAGAAAGGTTCTACAGCACGGTATCAATATGACAAGGTATCCAGAGAGCTATGTGGAGAGCCTGGATGCAATTAAATCTGGTACTTATGTGGATAAAGGACTACAAATGAGAATAAGAAGAAACCTAAGCAACGGAGATTGAGGTAAAAATATCATATCTTATGCACTAGGTTATCTTTTCTTTAGTTAAGTAATGGGTTGTGGGTCTGCAATTACTTAGTTACTAACAAAAAAGTTACATAAGTAAAAATGACATAATATGCTACGTTTGTTGGGATCTTGTATTACTTTCTTGCGTTGTTTCTATGGCATCTTCACTCCTCCTCTTTCCATTCACATCTCTTAATTTCGCTATCAATTTTTGGTAGCCGTAGGGGGATACAATGGGCAAGTAATAACTGTATGCTGCCTACTGTGGTGTCCAACATTGTTGAACAAGAGGGAGGCATTGTCATCACTTGAATTCTAAGCACTCCTTACATCCCTTTTATGTCCACTTTAAGCCTGTGTGGTACTGTCTACTATACTTCAAAATAGGATGATTTAGAACTTGGATGAACATATTTAGGTAAATAAAATGATGTTAACCGTCTGCAGTTTCCAGTAGAGCAGTTGTATATGGTCTACATATACTGACTACTTGCGACAGTATTATGCAGAACTTTCTTGCATTAGGAGGACGTGCTCTTTGTGCAATACTCCAAAATAACATGAGTTAGATGCAGAACTTTCTTGTGTTAGGAGGACGTGCTCTTTGCGCAATTAATACTCCAAAGTATGATATTGTCCAAGTACACCTCAGCTAATGTGATTCTTATAGCATCTACGGAATGGCACGTGTCTTTTGTTTCAAAAAAAATTATATAGAAAAGCTGTTTACGCATACATCTGGTATGTTATGTGACTTCCAGATTGGTCCCACATAATGCTAGTAAACTCGTCTTATGTAAACCCTTTGTTTGCTTTCTCAGTTTCCAACACTTGGTTGGTTCTTCCTTCCTCGCTAAACTTTTTTAGCAATGGAGCACATAAGGTTTGGTGTTGGTGGAAATCACGCTGCAAAGCCTAATTCTCCCTACAAGATGAAGCAAACAGCTGTGTTTAGCTTCCCAGAAAAGGTTCTGATGCAGATCTTTGTAAGGGTACCTGTGAAATCTATCTTAATTTGTTCCTCCTTTGATGTGTGGGTGATGCAAGATTATGGAGTAAGAGAACCTTGGGCTAAACATTTTACCATCACTGAAGTATCAATTACAGAGTCTACCTTCTTTAAGCCAATATGGTCTACTGAAAATAGTGAGATTCTAATAAATACTGAACAGGGTTTAGTTTTCTATGATCAAACAAATGGAAGAGTTAGAAAGGTGTACTTCCCTGATACTGCTATGAGAAGGAATGAAGAGGATTTACCGGAGAATATAGGGAGTTATGTGGAAAGCCTAGTCCGGCTCTAATCTGGTAGTTATGTGGCGAAAAAAACTGGAAATTCAAATATGGGGAAGTCCAGCTAGGTGATAAATATTGAGGTAAAATGATGTCTTTTGTACTTTTTTTTTTTGATCATTTCGATCTGTTTGCAGCTACTTTATCGAAGTTGAAATTGTTTGGTAGTTTTTGTATGATTTTGCATTTTGTTTTCCATCTTGCAATATCAGTATTATGAGAAACGTCGAAGTTTCCACAACACTTTAACAGCGATAATCTGAATCTTAATTATGAGAAACTCAATGCATAAATCTTTTGTTCTTAGTATCTTCTGGTTCCTTCTTTTATTATCTATATATTCTCTGTTAAAGTACACTGCATTCGTTAACACCTTTTGCAGAGTGCATTCTTCCAAAGAGGTTGATGATTATATATCATGAACTCCGAAGCCTGGGGATTTTGATGAGCTTTAGTCAGCGGATTCGGAGGTAAGGTTTCTTGCATACTTGATTACATACTGACAGTAGACATTTTCCTTTGAAAGTAAGAAAAGTACTCCATTAAACATGAAGACCTTGAGATAGTTGTAGTTTATTTCTTTCTCATTTCGTTTTCGAGCTATATGCATTACTGTTTGAGTGTTTTAGTTAAACATGTTTTGCCGCAGATAATCCATACGCTGTATCCTTTGTAGTGTCTGGTCACTTAGTAAATTATGTTTCAAGCAGTTTCGTGGGTATTGTTAATGCACTAACTTATAGGGGTGGAAAGCCAGCATGACTGTTTACTTTCAAAATCCAATTTTCGGACATATTGCTATTTAAGATGATATTACATTGTTGTGACTAAGATTCTAGAATTTTGTTATTTTTTGCTTTCTTACTGTGAAAATGGTGCATTTATATGAAGTTATGAACCACTGCTGCTGGAGTTTGCGGACACAGAGCTTACCTAAAAAAAAATTATTTACTCATGGTTGTCGTCTCTTCGAGTGTTCCTCTAATCCTTTGCTGGACCCATGTTCTCCTGAAACAGCAGTGCTGGATAACTAGGATTGCCAGGCAGTAACACGAGCAGGAGAAGAAGACGAGTAAACTTGGGAGTGAGGAGAAAGGTACATTACGGGATTGGTTCATGGAATGTGCATTTTGGATTTTGATAGGGGATTTGTCGTCTATTTTTAACATGAAGGTTATGGGGTTTTACGCACACTATCTATGGAAGAAATGAAAATGCAAGCTTCACTCCTATTATCTCTACGGTGCAGTCTAAGCTCTCTTCCTGGCAAGGAAAACTGTTGTCTCCAGAAGCTCGAGCAACACAGATTCAATCTGCGTAGGCGCTATGGCTTCTTATAGTACGGGTTGTTATAAGCTTTCTCAGAAATCCGTTCACAAATGAGATGTACAGAGTGATTATTGCTGGAATAAGCCTTGTCCTTAAGGCATATATTTTACGTCCTGGAAATCCGAGATATTGCGGTCTAGGTTTTAAAGATGCAACTATGTTTAACTTAGCCTTGTTATCTAGGATTGCTTGGAGACTACTTGCAGAATCTTTGGGACTTTGGCTCCTATTTTTGAAAGCACGATACATCTCCAACAAAGATCCCCTGACTGACACTATTAAGACCCAAAGTACCTCCATCCAATTGGGTCAAGTTAAATTTTGATGCTGCTGTCGATATTGATACTTCAACACCTGGTACTGGTTTGATACTACGTGACTATACAGGTAGGGTTTCTGGCAGGAAGAGCAGGAACCGTTGCATCTAATAGTGCTGAGCAAGCTGAGGGAGTAGCATTACTTGAAGCTGTCCAATGGTTAAACTCACTGCCATTATACCACTCCAGTTCTCTTTGAAGGCATATGCGGAAATGTGATATCAGCTGTCACTTTCACTAGAAGATCCGTTAAACTAGAAAACCAAGCACTGATGTCAGACTGTCAATCTGATCTTAGTAGTTTGTCCACTTGTTTGTGTGTTTTTGTAGATGGGGAGTGTAATAGTGTAGCGGATCTGTTAGCCAAGAAGGCAAAATCTAGCGGATCTTTCTAGCATATGGCTGTTTATCCTGAACTTCGAAGGATATTAATGAGCTTTTCACAGAGATTCGGAGGTAATGTTTCTTGCTATACTTGATTACATACTGACACTAGCCGTTTTCTTTTCCATTGAACATGAAGGCCTTGAAATAGTTGTAGTTTATTTCTTTTCCATTTCATTATCGAGCTATATGCATTATAGTTCATTATTGTTATGTTTTAGTTAAATATATAATGCCACAGAATCTAAATGATTGGGAAGTGTCCATTGTCCATAATCTATTCTCTGTATCCTTTGTACTGTCTGGTTACTTCGATGAAAACGTTTTGGATTCAAGTAATAGAAATTGGACTGACACATCTGCATATGCAGCATGGCTGTTTATTTTCAAAATCAAATTTTCTGAGATATGTTGTTCTGTGTCTGAAACAGCTAGGATTTGGTCCTCTTTGGCTTTCTTACTGAGAATGATGCATATGGAGTTAATGAACCGCTGCTTCTGGAGTTTGCATATATAGAACTATGTTTGCCAGTTGGACCAATGTTTGCCAGAAACGGCAGGTAACATTAGGACCTATTCTTTCTGGAAGAATTTTTTTTGCCAGAATGTTTGCCTCACAGGCACATTCTGGTAGAATCTTTTTCTAAACTTTTCTGTAGAGGTTAAAGAAGAGAAACCAGAGGCTAGCTGTGGGTTATAGTCAATGAGAGAATGGAAGTCATGTAGACCACTAATAATAAATATATTTTTGGTTGTTGATTGAATTTATTTATTTATTTATTAGACAATAATGTCTGACATTTACTCTTGGTGGCTCCAAATCATCCAAGCAAGTACCCTTTGTTGGACCTGCTACAAAAAAAAAAAAAAAAAAAAAAAAAATTCCTACGCATTCCCATGTAGAGCTCATTCTCTTGCCTACCATCATAATTTCACAACAATAACCTTCCGAGAAAGAGATAGACATATCTGAAAAGAACGTTTAGTTCTCTATGGGAATTCTTCAGTAAATTATCTTTGGCTACAGCCTTTAATAACACCACCAATCTCCATTTTGTAGAAAGAGTTCGACCTGTCAAACTGCATTCTGGTTCCACTTTCCCTTGGTCAAACGTTGTGACTTACTGTAATTTGTGTGAAAAATATTTTGTGGCCTCAACCACCAATTCACTCATGCTAGTAGTCTGCACTACTGATATCACCCCATCGAACATTGCACTAAGCTGAAAGATGATGAGTGCCAAAAGGTCCTCGACTACCATGAGGATACAACTCGGGACTATCTTCTTCTCCTCGAGCTCTTTCAGCAGAGGTGTGAAGAGGGCCCATGCAGCATCCAGTTCGTCACTCCTGATGAATAACCGTCCTCCTCCTTCAATTGCTTCAAGTAACAGTCTTTCATAAGCATCTGGAATCTCCTTAGAGTATCTATGTATACCAACATAAAATACCCATTGCCCATTAGTATTACCAAAAGGACAGTCACTTACATTAGATGATATTACACGGTAGCTACATGTGCGTTATTACAATTTTATTGTATTTCTCTTACAGCAACATTCTTAACCAATATTATTTTAAAAGCTAAAAAAATCTGAGGGTGATTAAAACAATCATGTAAATCAGCTTAAGAAGGAGGTCCAGCAGATATGATGACACTTATATAATGTGCAAACAGGGATGCAAAAATTACCAGATTGAGCACTCTAAAAAAATTAGCAGTAGCACCGTGATAAATCATCCATGAGTTACAAAGTTCGTAACTATGTCAGAATCTGTTAGTTTCAGAAGTTTGGATTGGTACCTTGATGCCTAATGAAGGTTCAGATTACTGTGATCCAACTCCATGCCCAAACAAGGGACTTTGTTGTTGATTTTCAAATAAATAGCTTCATCAGGCTGCACTCTGATAACGAGTTCATTGTTGCTCGGTCCAGGACCATTCCAAAATTCTTCTTGTACAAATTACCAGGAACATGCCTGAACTGTACCGTGATCTCTGCTCTGCGAAGAGAGAACCATTTCAAGAATGTCAATTTTTGGGATTAATCAAATATATGTCAAAGGTTTTCCACTAGTTCCTTCCCCAAATAGTGGTCAATTCTGCAAACAAAATGCCACAGTTCTTGACATCAAATTCCTTATGAAAGAGAAAATAAATATTCAAGTCTGGCTTGCCCCTACCTGAAAATTTGATCCTTCACTAAGTACTCCTTTAAGCCTCTTGTTAAAGCAGCAGAGGATTCAGAGTCTCGGCCGAAGGGCTTCTCAACAATGACCCTAGTCCAGCCATTAGCAGAACATCCTGAGCAGCTTGCAGATTTTACAACATTTATAAATATATTTGGAGGGATCCAGATTCCATAGATAGAAAAGGCGGTTTGTAACCCTTCCACCCTGAATAACCAATTTATCAATGTCAAATTATGAAAATAGAACAACACACAGAGTCAAATCATTCTTTCTCCCAGTTTCAATATCATGTAAAGTGAAAGGCATGCTATATTAATAAAAACAGTAACATTTTCCCTCAGCAATATAGAAATCGAAACACTAATGTTGCTAGGAATTTCAATCCAGGACAGTTTAAAACCACTTCCAGATATGTCTCATACCAAACAGACAGAAGAACAACACCTATATTAAACAACCAACAGCTAAGTTGCTACTTTAAACTTCTAGAAAATTAGTTTAATAATCTCATTCTCCCTGGACTTCGCAATCTACAACTAAGTTTTATCACTCCTGCACATCCATCAGCTGCACAAAATTAAACATATATGCCCATAAAACTTCTGTCACTTAATATGCATTTCAATAGGGATACCTGCACATTGTCTACTTATTAGTCCAATACCTACAGATTTAGTGACATCATCTTAGGCAACATCACAGTTTATCTTTATAAAAGGATTATTAGGTTTCTGCCGATCCCTAGTAGGTTGCATAATACTAGGTACAACCGCTATACTGTTTGAAATAGACGGTCTATTTCATTCTGCATAATCTGTTTTAATCAGGTAAGTTACTTGACCAAGATTTTCCTGTTGTCCTTCAAAGACTTTCCTGCAACTGGATTTCCAAATATGCCATATAATAAAAGCATACCATTTATGCACAGAGTAATTAGTAATAGATTGATTACTTACCTTGAAGAAGCTGCAAAGCCGGTCATAGAAATCTATATTAGTAATAGCAGGGATGAGAGTTGGGTCAATAGCATTCCAAACATTTCTAGAAAAAGTACAATCCATGAAAGTGAAGGATATTGTTGGGAAAATGCATATTACAAAAGGGACAACCAGGATCAATGATGTTATAGTGTTTATCAAGGTTCTCTCCC
The DNA here is from genome assembly GCA_023531295.1 of Papaver armeniacum. Classification (NCBI taxonomy): domain Eukaryota; kingdom Viridiplantae; phylum Streptophyta; class Magnoliopsida; order Ranunculales; family Papaveraceae; genus Papaver; species Papaver armeniacum. The sequence continues at coordinate 283,323 of JAJJWW010016394.1, read as the reverse complement.
AATAGGAGACATTTCTGAAGACATCTCCATAGAAAGTGAAAAATATTTTTGGGAAGCTTAGTTTTCCAAAAATGTTTCCAAGAGATAGGAACTGTGTTACTAAAACCATTTTCCTGATTTCTACTATTAAGAATAGTTATATAAGCAGTTTTGACTGAGAATTCACTATTTGGGCTTGGCTGCCATCTAAGACAGTCTTTCTCACTAAACGAAATCCTAATGTAAAGAATAGCTTTCACAGTATTAATATCAAAAAGAGCATTCACCAACTGAGAATGAAATGAGTGCACCAATCAAATGTTTCAAATATCTCCGAATCCTAAAGTTCAACAACAAAAAATTGAAACCAGAAAAGATGTCTACATAACTAAAAAGAAAGAATCAAAAGTAATATAGAACTGAGAGATCCATGGTGGCCATAACTGTTGATGACATTCATAAGGGAGTTTACAGATAACATTCAAATGGGGGTTTACAGAAAATGCTGGAAAACGCCCAATAAAGAACCAAACCTAATGATTTGTTTTAGGGTTACCATGACTATAATGTTAGATAAAGGCACATGTCTATAGCCTTTCCTTCTTGCCCATATTGCAGCTTCCAATAGGGCCTTTGCTTCCGCCTATTCTGGGTCTAATGCCTTTGTCCTACAACATCTAGCTCCATCTGGGATACCTGCACATTGTCTACTTATTAGTCCAATACCTACAGATTTAGTGACATCATCTTAGGCAACATCACAGTTTATCTTTATAAAAGGATTATTAGGTTTCTGCCACTCCCTAGTAGGTTGCATAATACTAGGTACAACCGCTATACTGTTTGAAATAGACGGTCTATTTCATTCTGCATAATCTGTTTTAATCAGGTAAGTTACTTGACCAAGATTTTCCTATTGTCCTTCAAAGACTTTCCTGCATCTGGATTTCCAAATATGCCATATAATAAAAGCATACCATTTATGCACAGAGTAATTAGTAATAAATTGATTACTTACCTTGAAGAAGCTGCAAAGCCGGTCATAGAAATCTATATTAGTAATAGCAGGGATGAGAGTTGGGTCAATAGCATTCCAAACATTTCTAGAAAAAGTACAATCCATGAAAGTGAAGGATATTGTTGGGAAAATGCATATTACAAAAGGGACAACCAGGATCAATGATGTTATAGTGTTTATCAAGGTTCTCTCCCAATAGGAGACATTTATGAAGACATCTCCATAGAAAGTGAAAAATATTTTTGGGAAGCTTAGTTTTCCAAAAATGTTTCCAAGAGATAGGAACTGTGTTACTAAAACCATTTTCCTGATTTCTACTATTAAGAATAGTTATATAAGCAGTTTTGACTGAGAATTCACTATTTGGGCTTGGCTGCCATCTAAGACAGTCTTTCTCACTAAACGAAATCCTAATGTAAAGAATAGCTTTCACAGTATTAATATCAAAAAGAGCATTCACCAACTGAAGGTTCCAAGACGGTTTTGATGAATAACCGTCCTTCTCCTTCAATTGCTTCAAGTAACAGTCTTTCATAAGCATCTGGAATCTCCTTAGAGTATCTATGTATACCAACATAAAATACCCATTGCCCATTAGTATTACCAAAAGGACAGTCACTTACAATAGATGATATTACGGTAGCTACATGTGCGTTATTACAATTTTATTGTATTTCTCTTACAGCAACATTCTTAACCAATATTATTTTAAAAGCTAAAAAAATCTGAGGGTGATTAAAACAATCATGTAAATCAGCTTAAGAAGGAGGTCCAGCAGATATGATGACACTTATATAATGTGCAAACAGGGATGCAAAAATTACCAGATTGAGCACTCTAAAAAAAATTAGCAGTAGCACCGTGATAAATCATCCATGAGTTACAAAGTTCGTAACTATGTCAGAATCTGTTAGTTTCAGAAGTTTGGATTGGTACCTTGATGCCTAATGAAGGTTCAGATTACTGTGATCCAACTCCATGCCCAAACAAGGGACTTTGTTGTTGATTTTCAAATAAATAGCTTCATCAGGCTGCACTCTGATAACGAGTTCATTGTTGCTCGGTCCAGGACCATTCCAAAATTCTTCTTGTACAAATTACCAGGAACATGCCTGAACTGTACCGTGATCTCTGCTCTGCGAAGAGAGAACCATTTCAAGAATGTCAATTTTTGGGATTAATCAAATATATGTCAAAGGTTTTCCACTAGTTCCTTCCCCAAATAGTGGTCAATTCTGCAAACAAAATGCCACAGTTCTTGACATCAAATTCCTTATGAAAGAGAAAATAAATATTCAAGTCTGGCTTGCCCCTACCTGAAAATTTGATCCTTCACTAAGTACTCCTTTAAGCCTCTTGTTAAAGCAGCAGAGGATTCAGAGTCTCGGCCGAAGGGCTTCTCAACAATGACCCTAGTCCAGCCATTAGCAGAACATCCTGAGCAGCTTGCAGATTTTACAACATTTATAAATATATTTGGAGGGATCCAGATTCCATAGATAGAAAAGGCGGTTTGTAACCCTTCCACCCTGAATAACCAATTTATCAATGTCAAATTATGAAAATAGAACAACACACAGAGTCAAATCATTCTTTCTCCCAATTTCATTATCATGTAAAGTGAAAGGCATGCTATATTAATAAAAACAGTAACATTTTCCCTCAGCAATATAGAAATCGAAACACTAATGTTGCTAGGAATTTCAATCCAGGACAGTTTAAAACCACTTCCAGATATGTCTCATACCAAACAGACAGAAGAACAACACCTATATTAAACAACCAACAGCTAAGTTGCTACTTTAAACTTCTAGAAAATTAGTTTAATAATCTCATTCTCCCTGGACTTCGCAATCTACAACTAAGTTTTATCACTCCTGCACATCCATCAGCTGCACAAAATTAAACATATATGCCCACAAAACTTATGTCACTTAATATGCATTTCAAGTAGTCTTACTAAAAAGCAAGGAGACAGTAGTAGGACCAAACACTTTAATATTTTTAAGACTCAGCACTCAGTTAATCGTTTATTAAGCTTAATCATTAGAACAACAGATCACATCCCATTACCTCATGCTCCTTCAGCTTCTTGTCTAGCTCCTTGAAATTGTTCTCCGAGTCATACTGACCAGAATGGTAGAAGAATCTTTTCAATTGCTATCATGCTCCTCCAAGTTGTTGTAGCAAGGCCCTGATTCTTCTTGCAGCTCCAGAAGTTCTGTCTTTGTAGGTACTTATGCCTTGAGAATTCTTACCCAAACGGAAAGCCCAGAGTGCAAGAACCTCCATACAAGCTCACCCATCATCATTGTAAACAAATCATGAGAAACCTTTGTAGATCAGCAACCAAATGAAACTCAGATATAATACACATCATTGATTACCCAGCAGAAATAGAAATCAAGTGAAAAACAAACACTTTTAAATCAATTCAACAGAGTTGAGTCATGGGTAAAACCCATAACTTCACTACAAGAATAGAAACAAGCAAAACAACATGAGATTTAGAAACCCCAAGATACGAAAACTAGAAGTTAGAACGACAAATGCAACAAATATAGGCTAGTAAATGTCTACGCAGGAGGCATAACCCATTCTAGCTCTTGAGCTGTGGATTTGAACCAGTTGGGTTCAATCCAAGTGCAGTTTGCATACCACCCTTCTGTATCATAAAAATCTTTGGCAGAATGCTGACTTCCAAAAAGAGCAATAACTGCCTGTTTCCAGAGAATAACATACGACCCCCTCGCCGTTAAGATATGATCTAGGAAATAAACTTTGTTCTCCATGCGACTAGTCGGAGCAATTGCTGAGAGGCATGAGGTGTAGCTGACGAATAGCATATGCTTTCCTAGATTTTCAACTCTCACCCAATTCATCTTGTTTAAATCCAATCTAAAAATCCCAAACAAAGTTCCGTAGCGTTCTATTTTCACCAACAAAAGCTCTCCTCCACACTCTACTAGGAAACTTGGATACATTGCACCAAATTGTTGATGGGGTTTCTCAAGAACTTTCCAACTATTATCCTCTATGTTAAATACACCTAAAACTCCATTATAATCTACACAGTAGAAAACACCATTGAAGATAACAGGAGTGTTATGCAATGGGATGTACCTTCGCATCAACGTTCCTCAAAACGAAAGGACTCCAAAATGCTTCTCCTTTCTGATGAAGTAGAACGAGATTTCCTCAATCCCTTTTCGTTCAATGGCAAAAACTACACAGTCTGACGAAGTTGGTAAGGAGGAAAAGGAGATACCTGAACAGCCATATATCTCATCAAACGGCAATTGCGGAAGATTGATGGTCTCTCTTGTGAATGGATTATAAAAGAACAGTGAACTAGTTTCTTGATCCTCCTTAGACATCAGTAGCCAACCTCCCTTTTGAAAACGGATCACAGCGCCCACTAGATCAGAGAGGTTCAGGAAGTAGTTCTCATTATTATGCATTGGGTTCACAAAAGTGAAGGTGGCGCATCTGTGATCTCTACTGAACATCATCCATGGAGATAAATGTGTGCCTCTAGTGGCACAAGTGGACGTAAGCTTTACCATTGGCATTAGTGCCCGATTTTTTTTACAGACTGAACGAAAATGGGCATAATCCAATCGATGGAGACGGTTTGCAACAGACTCCACCATGTCCTCGATAAGCATACACCATGACGGTGGTTTCTCTAAATCTCCTCCATTGTCTTTTCCACCATGTTTCCCACCCTCATCATTGCTGAGTACATATGCTCTACGTTCCACTGCCTCCATTACGTTCTTCTCTGGTTCATCTTTACCTACCATTTCATCCTCTCTTTTTTTGTCCATTAGGGATCATGATCCAATCCGGTGAAAACCATGGTGCTGGTAGCTTTAGACAGGGCAAAATGACTGAATTGCTGGTACTTTCTAGTTCAAATTGATATAGACTTTGGTCGTCTTCAAGTGTAAAATACAAACAACCTCTTGCAATCCCTGCCTCAGCTGCGGAGCAAGAAGTTGTGCCTTTGGTGCCAATGAATAAAACATGGTCACCCAAGCTAGTCACCTCTTTCCATTCCATTGCAGAAAAATCCAACCGGAACACAAGTATTTGGCTGACCACCTTCTTAAATCCTCTTGCAGTGTAGCGTAACAATACGGAAAAGAATTAGTCGTCCGTTTCCACAAAATGGTATCTGGAAGCACAAGAATTCCATCCTCCTACTACTGGATACCAAATGTTCCTACCCACATCGAATTCCTGAGAGAAAGTTGTAGATTTCCATCATCATCTTTCTGAATCTCAATCTCCAAGTGTTTATCATCGAAACGCATAGCATACAACTTGTCTTTAAAACAATTGAGTGATATAAAATCTTTCACGGGGTTAACATCTGGAGACAACTTCTTCATTTTCCATTTTTTATCCCCAGGGTGACAAAAGAGAAAGAATTGATCACAGATTTTAGAAGCATAAGAGTAGAAGAGACATAAAACCATGGAATTAGCATCATAAGAAGGTGAAGACAATATGCAATCCGCGACAACCGATTGATCGAATGTACACCATTGTTCTAAGCTAGGCTCTAAGCTAGGCAGCTGAATGGTCTCCAGTGTTAAAGGATTCCAAAGATAACAATAACCAAAATTATACTCAGGGGTGTGATTTTCACTGCATAGAATAATCAACCAACCTTGATGACTAGGGTGTTGCCAAAACCATTTTCCACTCAATTCAGGTATAGACTTTCTACAGGTTTTGTTATAGGGTTCACAAATGTTGTAAAAAGCTTGATTTTTCATACCTTTTCCATGAGGGAACACAAGCCATGGTGCTGCCATTGGCAATGGTGGGCTTTTACGTTCACTTCTTCTCTCAATTGATGATGGAGCTACTACTATTTCACCACTTTCCGTACCCATGAGATCTGAAATGCAAAAACCCCTTGAATTAGAGATCAAATTGAAGAGAAATTGTTGGTTGAAATTTGCGGTGGTGGTGGTGGTACTGTGTGTGAAACAAAAAGGGAAACAGAGAGGTTAAGGCTGGAAACAAAAAGAGAAGAAAAAGTGGTGGTGGTGGTGACGGTGGTCGGATGGAAGAGAAGCAGTGGAAAAAAGAGTTGAATCTTCGTGAACTATGTCTCAAAATGTGAGTCTACTTGGGACTAGAACCACAATGGAAAGACTAGTCAATTCTATTCGTAAGGGTTTCAGCTATTTGCCACTCACATTTTTACTAGTTGCCACCCTTCTCACAATTTCTAAAATAATTTCACTTTTGAATTCTATTTTTCCTATTTACCACCTATGGAAGTCAAATTTTGACTATAACGGTTATCACTACTCTTGTTATCTTCTTCTTCTTCACTAATCTCCCATTGCATATTAAAACCCATTATCCCTAAGTTATAATTAAACACTATGTTATAATTATTCTTTATCACACATTAGACTATTAATCCTATGTTATAATTCTTTTTAATCATAGTACACCATAAACTATCATCAGAATCATGTAATCGTTAATTGATATTTTGGTGTAATTTTACATTCTTCATATTAATAGATTCATATTAAGAGATTATTGTCTTAGTCCCCGGTGACTGGTAGTTGCAATACGACTTCCCGGAAACATCATAGTAGTCCCGCACACTTTGAACCTCTTGGATTGGTTTTAGAAATGTAGAGAAAGATGCACTTTGTCACGCTCATGTTAAGAACAATACATCGTCCGTAATTGGATGACTTTAAATTTTGAATCTTCTTTCCAAATGATTTTTTTGTTGTTGTTGTTGTATTTTTGTTTTGTGGATCAAGGTGGCGGGATCATCTAAATTGTGACATTTTTAAAGTCTGACCAATATAAAATCAAATCAAAAAGATAGAAGAAGGTGATCGGTAGGTGTAGATGGAGTAGAAGAAGGTGTTTGCTGGTGGAGATGGAGAGAAGAAACTATTTTTAAGTTAGGGTTTTTCCTTGGTTTATTTGTTGGGTTGTTTTATTGTTGGGTAGAAATAAAACGCCAAAGAGGTTGTATTTAGGATTTGAAAAATTATGTAGGTGGTAAATAGGATAAGTGGAGGTGGGAATTAATGTGGGTGGCAAATAGGAAAATGGTGGGTGGCAAATAGGTGAAACCTTTCTAAATAAGGTAATTCTTCTAAATAATTGAGGTTGTATTATTAGTGCAATACTGCACTAGAACCACATCTCTCATAATTAGAAAAACCTTTGACTTTGGCCGGGCGATTTTGATCAAACGTCAAGGTGACTAGGGTTTTATTTTTTCGTTTGATTTCTGGTTTGTCCGTGTAACTCCACCTCATTGGCTGAGGATGGTGGATGCTTGGTTTCTTCATAAGGCGTTTCTTTACCTGTTGCCTCTCAAAAGGTAGAGGGATTAGGAGCGTGAGGTCATGAACAAGGGGTTTCTGGTTCTTTAAGATCGAAGATAATCTGGTCTGATTTGTTTGCTAGGAAGAGAGAAGTTATTCCTGATGCTTCTATGGATTTTGAATCCACAGTTGTTAATGATGGAAAAAGGGTGGAGGATATTGTTTTTAATGATGTTGAAGAGGATTTAAAACACCGTAAGGATTTGGTGATTGGTGCTCATGTTGGTCTAAGCTTCCATATATGTTAGTTGAAGAGTGCTTGGAGGGTTAAGGGCTTAATGCATATGACTATTCATGGCGAGTCTTTATATGTTTTTGAATTTGAAGATGTTGTTGGTCATATTTCAGCTTTTGAATATGGCCCTATGTATATCTCGAATCAATTATTTTTTGTGCGACGTTGGCATGCTATGATAGAACAAGAGATTGCATAAATGAAATTTATTCCTTCTTGGGTCAATCTTAGGAAAGTACCATTGCACATGTGGAATAAAAAGGCTTTATCCAAAATTGCTAGTTTGATCGGTAAGCCAATTATGATGGATAAACTTACGGCTTTTAGAGCTAGAATGAGCTTTGCTAGGATTTTGATTCAAATAGATGTTGATTGTGATTATCCGTCTACTGCTGTTGTAGTACAATGATAAAGTTATTGGGCGATGATACCAGTGACCTGAGTTCGAAACTCGTCAGCACCTAATTCTTTACCGATCAAAAAAAAACTAAGTCATGGCTCACCACAACTATACATCTTTAGTGCCGGTAAGCCAAGGTTTAGCTCGCCGCAATATGGTATTCGCCTGTTGCGGAGACCTGGTTTCCGAGGAGGATACTTGGTTTCCGGCTACAATTTGGATATTTGTTTGACCATTTTTTTCTCACACTCCTATGACACTTGTTTTTGGCCTTTTATTTGACATTAACTATTCTGTCTTTCCGGTCGTTCGATCGCAATGGGCATTTATTTGAAAAATATAACTGTTTATAATTTTTCTCTATAAACTAAATTGAAGACTTTAAACCAAATCTGCCTCCCATAGAATAAGCCTATAATTTATTTCCTGATTTATGATCTAAACGGATGATCAGATCAAACGAAATATCCAGGTGATGGAAATCGATAGCAACTTGACAGAAGTATGGCTATCCTCAAAATATGGACTTATGCAAATCGAAGTGCAACCTATATTATTATTCACCTCACAAGTATAAAACTTGCGAAATCAACAAAGTCTGAGACGAAGAGAACTTTGATGAATATTATCTATCTTGATTGATGGAGCAAGCTCTACAAACAATCAAGATTAGGATACTCGAGTTATCAAGATATAAGATAACTGGACCTGGCTTCACGAATCCCAATGAAGTCTTTATAGTTGTTAAACCCTAAAAGGGTTTCTGGAGAGGAAGACTCTAGATACAACTAGGACACACCAAAAAATAGTGTCAGGATTCAAAGATCCCAATTGCCAAGAGTTCCCCTTATATAGACTTCAAAGCCCATGTTGCTTTAGGTTTAAGCTAAGATAGCTTTGAAACCAAGCAAACAATATCCACCGTTAGATGAAAGCTTTGAATATTATTCGCATAAACTAGATATACACTCTGGTTAGGTAAACCGTAATCGAACCGTGTATAAAGACTATGTCCAACATGGTTAGCCGAAACTAGCCGGTTTGAACTTTGAAAGCTTAACACTCATTTTCATGTTCACTAAGACATTAATCTTGAGTCACAATTATGTGATTAAATGAGTCTAGTGTTAATTACAAATTGATCAAATGCAAATCATTTTATAGAAATAATTTAATCTCAATTGAATCATAATCGACATAGTTGGTAAATGTACAAGGTACAATTACTTGAGTCGTTCGTGAGTCGGTTGAGTTAGAGTACGCGGACGGGTTTGCAAACTTATAAGCAAAACGGAGTTCCGGAGTTGACAGAACTTTTTCAATTCATGTACCGGTTTGCAAACTTAGGTGCAACTCAAATTTCCGGAGTTGACAGAACTTTTTCAGTTCACGTACCGGTTTGCAAACTTAATACTTTTATCGGTTCCTGAGTTCACATAACTTTTTCAGTTCACGTACCGGCCTGGGTACTAAACTAGTATTAAAATATAGAACTGTGTTGGCTCGCATACAGGTTCGAATACTTTATCCTGGTTCCCTTACCACAGTTCCAAAATGGTTTGCATACGAATATGCATACCTATCTGGATCACGAAACAAACAGATTTTCCCATGATACGCACGAGTATGCGTATCACACAAATTTGAAAGTCTATATATAGCTACTCCGCTACGTGTAGAAGTACATGCAATACGGATTTAGACATACAACAGTTTTCTCAGTTTGTAAGACTGATAACATTGTCTTGTATTCCGAATATAGTAGTTATATATTTCTCTAAATCAATTCAAAACATTCCTCAATAACACCAATGACACATATCACTATTCCAGTCTATTTTCGAATGATAAACTTGAATCAAGAAATTGTTCCGAACAATAAATTGTTCTCCACCGAAATTTGATCAAGTATGAACAAATGTTCATAAAGCTTAGTCATTATATTTCGAGAAATTCGTAAACTAAATAATTAGTTCTCGACTCGAAATTCTTGTCTATGCAAGCTAGTCTAATTAGTTATGAGAAAATCGTCTCAAGGATAGAAAAGTGAATATAACTTGAGAAATAGGTGGTTCGGTCTTCACTTACCTTTTGTTGATGAAGTTCTCCAAAAGCTTCGGTTGATCTTCGCCTTCAAACGGTAGAACGCAAATGATGACTGGTTCGTTTCTCAACTACCTCTATCCTAGACCGAGACTTAACTAATTGTAGCTTAGAAATCAAGATATAGTTTTGACAATTAAGTTTGACAACAAGTTTGATATAGCAACACTTGTGAGTTCGACCTAGCAATGCTCTAACAATATTCTCATTATCTTTCTTACTTTTACTACTGCCTTGACTTGTTTATTATTGTTTACTACTCCCCATGGTAATGATTGGGTGTTGGATGCACGAGATAACAAAACCCAATTAATTATAATGGTGGTTTCTTGTTTTTTAAAAATTTTATACCTACCCATTAATTGGGATATACCAAATTTAATGGACCAAGTGCTATGGTAGTTGAATTTGGTGAATTTACCTTATTATCCTTGAACTAATAAAACTTAAAATTATACATCATTTTTTGAAAATCAGTTAACCCTAAAATTTAAAACCTAACAAACACTTTAAAAAAAATATTAATCTTCTTCATTCTTCATCTTCCATCAATCTCTGTGAAAAATCGTCAACTTTGTTTTTCCACAAAAATGGTTTGTTAGAGCACTGCTCGGTCGAACTCGCAAGCGTTGCTATCTCAAGCTTGTTTGTCAATATTAGTGATCAAAACTATAAGTCTTGATTTCTAGTCTACTTATAGATGTCTCGAACTAGGATAGATTGTGTAGTTGAGCATTAGACTTCACGGCGTTCATCATTTGAAGACGAAGAACTACTAAGGAGAGCTTGTGGAACTTCATCAATAAAAGGTATGTGGAGACCTAAACTCATCTATCACTTGGAAAGTCTATTTCTACTTTATCTCCTATATTGAAACATAAGTCGTAGTGCTATATAGTTTTCTACTATGCACATTTGATATTTCGAGCTGAGTTTAACTCGCTTACATATTTCTCGAAATATGTGTCGGTAAGCTTTCGCTTCAACTAAGTTCATCTTATATTCTTGACGAAAGTCAAAAGATGATCATGTGAAAATCGCCGAGTAACATTTTACATGGTTTTTGTGATACAATCATTTGGTGTATGATTATTTCAATAACTTGAAAATTGCTTTGATGCTAATAGTGTGTGAAAACGGCTATTGTCATCCTTTAAGAAAGTTTCAATGATTGAAATAGAGTTTAGAACACTTAACCAACATTGGATTATGCACTCTTGCATATATGTGATCCATGTCCGGGAACCATAGTATGCATACCCGTATGCGTACATATTGGTTTGAGAAGTACGAGAACCTAAGTATATGTACCCGTACACATACTGGCGTAAGGTTTAGGTCCGAAAAATTCTACTGGGTTTGGAGGTGTGCGTACCCATTCGCATACTGACGAAACCAAACTTGGTCCGACATACTTAAGTATGCGTATACGTTTGCATACTTGAGTGGTTAAAGTTCTAAAATCTTTTATGACATGAACTAATACATTTATATAATAAGGAACTCATTCTTTGCAAACCGTGGCTATAATGTTCATGAATTGATTCGAGTGAATCAAATCGATTTTGATTTAATTGTGTTCTTGTATACTTCTATGAGAATATAACAATTAAACAACTCTATAACTAGTTTCATTTGAGTCATTTGAACTAGTTGTGGTTATGATGAATAAGGTTGATATGAGAGTGTTCATATAGATAACCTCGGTTAACTACTGTTGAGCCAACATAGTGTACACGTTTAGGAATGGTTACTCAAAACAAAATGAAGGTACATTTCATTTGTGTATAACAAGCTAAGTTCGATCTAACGGTTGAAAGATATTATCTTGAGTCTAATCAGGTTTTCATCTAACGGTGAATATTGAATGCTTTTTTACCAAGGTAACTTAGATTGCAAACCCTGATTTGAAAACTATATAAAGGAGAACTCCGAATCGGGAAACCTAATATCCACACCTCTTGTGTGATACTAGTTGCGTACTAGAGTCGATTATCCTTTAACCTTAGATTTTTCATGAAACCTTGTAGTTTAACGACTTGAAGACTTCATTGGGATTGTGAATCCATACCCAACTATTTTCTCTGTAGTTGCGTGTTCTGATCTTGCTTCTTCTATTGTGATTGAGTATTATCTTTGCTAAGATTTGCTTGAGATTTATCTCTTATAGATAATATTAAAAGTAGTCACAAACATCTTCGTCTCATCGTTTGTGATTCCACAATATCTTGTTTCGCTTCCATACGATTAAGATTATTATGGGGTGATTGATAATACTAGGCTTTTCTTCGGGAATATAAGTCTGGTTTATCAATTGGTTCATGTGCACCTTGATTTATCAAAAGACAGAACAAAACTCGTAGGTATTTCTATGGGAGACATATTTATCTATTCCAATAGACTTTTCTGTGTGAGACATATTTTTTTATCAAGTCTTCGACTTTGGGTCGTAGAAACTCTTGGTTGTGGATGAGATCAGTTAAGGGAATCAAGTGAGTGGAATCCTGTTGGGGTTCAGAGATGTAAGGAGCGCAAATGTACCTTGATCAGTGTGAGATTGATTAGGGCTCAACTTCAGGTCTCAAGTCCATTGGTAGTTGGCTAGTATCTGTAGCGGCTTAATACAGTGTGGTGTTCAAAGCTGGACTAGGTCCCGGGGTTTTTCTGCATTTGCGGTTTTCCTTGTTAACAAAATTCTGGTGTCTGTGTTATTTATTTTCCGCATTATATTTTGTTATATAATAGAAATATCACAGGTTGTGCGTTAAGATCAATCAATTTATATCAACAACCTTTGGTTGTTGATATAAATTGATTGACACTTAAACATTGGTCTTTGGTACCGTTAAAGTTATTTCACTTATTCAATCGGGCTCGCAAATTCCTATTTGCTAATTGCGATTGAATTGAGAAATTGAGATGTAAACTATTTGATATACTTTAATCTAGATTGAGTCACATTTGTCTAATTGATTCTCTTGAAAGTATATTGGAGTTTGTCTATTCAGATTGCCGAACGAAATAATGGGAGTGGTTGTTAGACCCCCTATTTTTCATGGTTGATCCTAAGCAATCAAGTAACAATACATAATCAACAGCTGATATCAAAACAATGAAATCAGTGAACTCAAATATGAAATCCTTAAAGATGTTGAAAAGAACCCATCATCAACGTGAAGAAAATTGTAAGTGACATTTAAACTCAAACCCATTATTATGTTGTGTGGTATGATTGTTATATTAGGTTAGATCAATAAAATTTATGATTTTATGGGTTGACGTCGTCATGGTCAATATATTATATAAATAACGACTTTTGATATTTATTGTTAGGCGGCCAATAGTAAGATGAAGATCCTGCCGACTTTTGATATAATTAATGGTGACTGTTACCTAGAAACCAAGGTCGGCACGTTGTCTAATCTTGAAAGATGACGACCTGTGCTTGTAATTTTCATCGTCATATTCTTTATTTTATAACATGCCGACTTAATGTCACATGAACTTCGTTTTTCCTGAGTTAATTTTAGGGTATTAGTCGTCACTATTTTGAGATATGAAGCTACCAACTATGTAGCCACATTTTTTGTGGACATGGTCGTTAAAACCATAACATGATGACTATTTAGTAAAATTAATGGTCAGCACTGTCGTAAAAATTAAAACATACCGGTTTTTGGAGGTTCGACGTTCTTTTATGTGTTCATAGCTTGTACTTGTGTATTGTTTAGGTTCCAAGAGGATAACATAGAGGATATCCCTCGTCCCACCGATGCAAAAGAGGTATTATCCTGGATTGAAAAGGTCCTTGTGATATAACTGGAGAGAAGAACCCTATCAGAGATTTATTTGTGTGGGCTAAGAACAAATCCTGACTTTTTTTAAGGGATGTGAACAGTCCTAGCAATCCCCTTTACTATATTGAATGTTGCACATCACCAGAGGATGAAGATGATTTGATCCAAGAATTTTTTCAAGGCATTTGACTTTTTTGGAGTGAACCCCTATTACAATGAGGATGGTGACTACATAGGTCCACCAAAGGAGTTAGAAGCAAAAGCTGATGATGGTGAAAAATTAGATGATGTGGAGGAAGACTAAGTTGATGATGCTGTAAAACCTGATGAAGTGAAGGAAGAAGATCAGAAAGATAGTGATCCATGAAAATGTGTGTTGGTATGTTTGCTTATGTTCATTTCAGACTTGTGGTTTTATATTTGTCAGTAACTCTAAAACTTATGTTAATATTGGTTTCAATTGCTTTAAAAAAAATTAGTCTTTTGCTGCAGTTTTAAACAATGTTAGAGTGGTACTAACTCGCCGAGGTACCAAATGTTTTACAATGCCGACTAATTGTGGTCGGCGTGGTGTTAAAGTAACTACCCTGATGACCCTGGGGAAAATTTAAATAGTTTGTCAGAATGTTACCGTCTGCATGGTCGTATGATAATTATGATGCCACAACCAAGTTCACCACAACCAATTATTTGTAGTCTTTGTACACTAAGTGGTCATTTTGCAAGTGATTTTCCCTTTGAAGGCAGCAAATGCACCATTGATGGTTGTAATGGATTCTTATTTCTCATGAAAGCTGCAATAGGAGATGTATATCAACCGTATGTTTCAAAATGCACCTGCTGTGGGTTTTTCTATTGGATAGATGAGCGCCTAGTGCCGTATGAAGATGAAGTTGCTAAAATCAACCTTCTACCATGCACAGATCCATGTTGCGATGGTAAGAAGAAGCTACTTACCTCACCAAAACAAGTGTGTACTAGAAAAATGAACCCCCTCTGTCCTAAATTATCGGTCTGCTTTGATTAAGTCAAGATATTAAAGAGACCATAGGAATGTGCAAAACTACCCTTATTAAATGTTATGTTAGTACCAAAATGAAAAAGAGTATATGGATTATGGAGTATGAAAGAGATATACATATTCGGTAATTTTATTATTTATAGAAATTTTTAAATAGAAGATAAAAATAAAAATATTTATGCATTGATTTAATAGATTCGTTTCCTATTAAGGAAGATATCATTTAAGATTTTAGATTGGTTATATTTAAATAATTTTATAATTATAAAAACTTAAAGGGTATATTTGAAAGTTTGACTAAAAAATATGACTATAAGCAGAAGGTGTCCAGTATTTTAGGACACATGAAAATATAATATAGGACAAAAAATTTAGGACAGAGGGAGTACTATTTATGTCCCGAATGTGTTAGGAGTTCAGTTTTTAAGGTTTGTATGCTCAAATTGAGTGTAGGGTGATTTTCAGTTACTGACTGATGAGTGCCAAATATTGCATATTTCTACATCTTTTTATTGGCAACTAGTAAAGACGCATGTGCGCTGCACCTGCCGACTTGTCATTCCGTTACAAAATATAGAGAGCAACGAACTAAAATACTAAGGAGGAAAATCCGCCTTCAAAATACAAATTACTGTTTCACAATTCTATCTATTGTAATCAAAATTAGAATAGATGCGACTTGCACTCCAGTGAATGCAAATATCATATACAATAGACACTAAAGTGTAAGATGAAACCATAACTAAAACAATAGAAGAAAAGAGAAAAACATTAAATACGTCTTTGTTGTTGCCATTTCTTCTCAGCTTCCATGTCTTTCCCGGCTTGTATTCTAGGACTATGACGACCCTCCATTTGTATTAGAACCTGAGCTTGTAACTCATCTAATCTAACTGCTATAAAAAGAGAAAGGTATGCTAGTTAATTCTTCAAACAGTTAGTCTGCAAAACCAAAAGATTGCAACACATATTGAAATTAAACCTAAGCAATTATATTTACAACAAAATTCGTATAACATAAATTTTCATATTGATGCAGTCTATCGGCTATTCACCCCACACGCAAAAGTTTACTCACCAAAAGTCTGACTATAAGCTGAAGATTACATTGAGTTTTAAGAAGTAGAATGGGTAAAAGGATGAAAATCAAAAACATCACGTGTCGGTTGGAACCTATTAGCCTAGACAAACCAAAAACCTTGTGCTTGTAATTAGTAGTAAGGTTCAAGCAGTTAATTGGCGTTCTTTAAGCCATTTGATGATAACATTAACTGGCGTATCAGGCCAATGTGACATTTTCTCTTGATATCCAGTATGATACTACACAACTACAAAAAAATAAAAAAAAAAGGTTGGCAAATAGCTTTACCATATCAAATAAAGAAGGATCTTCTTTGAAATAATTAAGTGCTTCTTCATCAGTGCAAGTATACATTTCTCATTGATCATCCTAAAATGTCCACCAGATTTTGTCTACAGGACACACAAAAATAAACATAAATTTCAATAAATCAATTGAATATAGGGTTCTGGCTGGGGTTTCGTAGATCTTGGGAGTTTAATGTAACATTAATGTTCATCAGTAGTATAAGAGGGTCGACATTTCTAACTGTCAATTCACATAATTGATCAGTACTATTTATTGGTACCACATCATATACATCAAAATTTCATTTGAATCTACAAAGTAACACTCTGTAAGCAATTGTGAACCTAAGAAAAGTAGGTAGCTGAAAAATACCGACATCTCTCTTAACCTGCGGAAGATTTTGCTCTTTTCAACTTAGATAACCCACTTGCCCTTATTCTTTGAGTGTGGGAGTCCAAAAAGTAGACAGTTGGAAGCTTAAGTTGGGAACAGAGGCAAAATTAAGAAATACTAAACAGGGTATACCTACTTACTTTAGAATTTACATTCACTCTACATATGGCACCACAACCAAACTCAGATTTTCACTGAACGGAGGCAAAATGACGATTTGTGCTGCTATGGTGCGCCATGTGAAACATTGTTCCGAATAGGAGGCCTAAGGAGGGTAAGGGATGCTACAATCCAAATCACCAACTAACGTAGTGAAAATTCATATAAGAGCACTACAACTCAAAAAAAGCAAAAAACAACTTTCATTTCTACTTTGGTTCACCTGGTTATCTGTTGGGAAGGTGATCGCAATAAAATTCTCATTTATCAGGAATGAAAATGCAAACAACTCGAGCAAAACGAGTAAAAACAAGCGATACATGAAAACTTCGACA
Source organism: Papaver armeniacum (assembly GCA_023531295.1). Lineage (NCBI taxonomy): Eukaryota > Viridiplantae > Streptophyta > Magnoliopsida > Ranunculales > Papaveraceae > Papaver > Papaver armeniacum. The sequence goes on along the minus strand of JAJJWW010016394.1, from coordinate 266,131 downwards.
AACAACCAAGAAATCTTCATGGGAATTTCACATATTGGGCAAAAGGAACAAAAATGATGGGTTACCTCAACACCCAAATCGATAACCGTGGTACTTTGAATTCTCTCTCGCAACCAATAGTTGGGCCGAGCCAAGCGAGGCAGGTCCTTTATATGGCAACTTTTTGTAAAATCTAAGTGATCAATTACCACAAAAAAGATTGGAAATGGTTAGGGCCGAAAAACCAAAAATGTCCCTCCCTTTTAATCCAATTACTATAACTCTTTGTGTATCTTATCTTTTCAAGGGTATAATTGGAAAGCAAACTTTAATATAACATATCAAAAAATCCGTGCCTTGGAATTTTACAAATTTTATCTCGTTAGAAAGGTTATAAAAAACTCTACGCAACAAGTACAAACAACAATATCAAATTTCGAGTTTTTACGAAAAAATCGGAGATATATATCATTTTAGGCACAAATTTAGAAAATTAAATGTATATCCATTATGCAAATCATCACAAAGGATACATAATACTTTATGTAGCAAAATATTGGTTTATGCATCAACTAATTTTCCATTGCAACTAATAAAACGATGTACTCCATCCGTTTCAAGAAAAATGATACTATCATTTTAGGCACAATTCTCGAAAATTGAATGCATAGCCATTATGCAAACCACCACAAAGGATGCATAACACATCATGCAACCATATTTTGATTTATGGATCGACTAATTTTTCATTTTAGAAAAAATAATACTTTCAGATCCCGTTTCAGGAAAATGATACTATCACATCCTGTTTTGGGAAAAGTGATACTTTCGCTCGTTTCGGGGAAAAGTGATACTTTAGTTACTTTTGAAAAAGTGATACTTTTTTTCCCGTTTCGGAAAAAATGATCACTTTTTCAAATGGGGCGAAAGCATCACTTTTTCAAAACGAGGAGAAAGTATCACTTTTCCGAAACTGGGCGAAAGAATCACTTTTTTTCCAAACTCTGGAGAAAGTATCACTTTTTCCGAAACGGGGTGAAAGTATCAGTTTTTCCGAAACGGGAAGAAAATATCACTTTTTCTGAAACGAAGCGAAAATGTCACTTTTTCTGAAACGAGGTGAAAGTATTACCTTTTCTGAAACGGAACGAAAGTAGTCGTGGACAAACTCCATCTTCATATTCTTCTTCGGTCGGTCCTCCCACCGTGGCAACGGTCGTACTAGTTAATTAGAAGTTCAGAAACACTCAATGAATACATCAACTAAAACAACGACAGAAATCAAAATTTTCTGGAGTACACAAACAAAATCAAAGAAGACCATTACTGAATAAATAACAAAACCCACACAAAAACACCTAATCTTTTTACAGGGAAGTGACTTGATGATGAGATTGGTTTATCAATTTGGGAAAAATTATATGAAACCATAAACCCTAATTTCACATACAAAGAATATAATAAATTGGGGGATTCATAATCAAAATCATACCTTCAAAAATCAGAAGCATTGTTGAGTTTTGAATCAATATTCATGTGTCTCACTTCATCTTGTTCTTCGAGAAACCCAAAATTTAAAACCTAGGGTTTTTTTTCAAGTCGCAGTATAGGGTTTTTTCAAGTCGCAGAGAATAAATAGGGTAATAAGAAAAAATTAATGGAGATTCTTTGATCAAGAATCACCATTTTTCTCAGTATCGCCTCTTTCAGAATTTTTCCATTACATTCTACGGAGATAAACAGTGAACGAAGAGGAGAAGTTGGAAATGAAGGAGAAAGCAGAAAAAATAAATGTGCGAAATTGGATTCTGTGAGGTTCGAACACGGATCCTGTGGTTGCCTATTTGACAGATGTAACCTTCCTTGTTAATTATTAATACATCTCATGCCTCTGCGTGCTATAATTATTTGAGGGTCAGTTTAGATATTCCGCCATGCTACACCAAAACCACCCAAAAGGGGGCCTTTTCTTTATTATAGTAAGATTAACTCATCTTATGCGCGTTAAAATCATGTATTTTCCCAAATTCTGTATTTTCTCTGTTTTCAAGAATAAATACTTGTACTAATTAATTTTGTGTTTTTAGGTAGTAAATAAAGCTTGGATGAATTAAGGAGCCAAAAGAAGCGGAGAATTGATAACATTGAAAGAGAGACAACAAAGACTCACGCTAATTGGCAAGTGAAAAATGTTGTTTGCACCTCAATCGCAAGTGAAGAATGTTGTTTGCAAGGCCTAAAACTAGGAGTGGGATTGAGATGTTAGCTTTGAAGAAGCATTGGGCCTGGCCAAGGTAGTCAATATCGGTTGTACAAGCCGATATTACGTGGTTTTATCGGATATCGGAAAATTCCTATACGATATCAAAAATATCGAAGCGATACAAAGACGAAATGATATTATCGGTTGTACAGAGCCCGTATGAGGCCGATATATTGTTTTACTTGTACACCGATAATATCGGTTTCATGAATAAATTTTTATCAACATGCATCTAGTCTTTGAGACAAGTACAATGTCAATTGGAGAAGGTAAAAATCCGTAATATATTTATAATATAAAATCAATGACTATATGGTAGAATATAAGATGGAAACCATATTTCGATTGCAAAGGCGAGAAGTATAAAAGATAAATATGAAGGATAACAAAAAAGATTTACTGGCATAATGGGACAACAATTACAACGTTGGCTAAAAGCTTCTCCAATAGCATGTGTGTGGAGATAAATTTCAAAATCCACCTAGGAATATACACATCCATTTTTTCTAAAATCATTCTCCAACCCTGATGTCTTAAACCAATGTATAGATGACTTTGGGTAGACATTGTCACAGTAAGTGTCTAGTTTTAGACATTCCCCTTGATATTGTCTACCATCCTAGACAACTTTTACTCAATTGAGTTGACTTTAATATACTATTTTTAGCTCTCATAAAATCTTAATTATGAAAAATAAAATTTATACTAATTAAAAGAAGATGTTACATGCAATACTGTTGGAGATGAATTTTTTCTCTCTCTAATTTTAAGAAAAAATGGATTGAGGATGTCTTATTTGTGTTGCCACATAGGAAACACACACCATGACCATTAGAGAAGCTCTAATAAACCACCTTGTATTTTGGAAATTTGAGATATGTGTATGATTCTTATTATTTTTAACTATGGTTTATAATTATTTGAAATTCTATATTAAATGATGTATCGCCTATAAAAACAGATATTATCATTTGTATAGGTGTATAAGACCCACCGGATCACGATACTGATACGCGATATTAACTACCTTGGGCCTGGCAGAAGTAAAAGAACCCAAAACCATATTTGTGCCCGAGACATCAACGATTGCTACTCCTGCTCAACACCCTATCCTCATATTTTCTCCCATAAACCGAGCAGAAGCCAAACACTTCCTTGCTGATCGTTCTCATCTTCTCCAAGCTCTGCAAAACCATCAGTTCACTTTCTCCCTCCATCACTTCCATTACCGACCACCACTGAGCATAGCCAACCTAACAGCCACCCTATGCAATCATTCAAAATTCTAATCTCTATCTATCTCCATCTTAGCTTCTCTCTTATCAAAAATAGTAACCCTAGAAGCTAGGATTGAGAGAGATATAGTTAGGGTTATCTTCAATAGCTAAAGTAAACATCAAATCAAGAGTTGCAGGTTTGATTTGCAGAAGGGGTTTGTCATAAAATATCTTTTGGGTGAGTGGGTATTCTCTAATTATCAAATTTAAGGGATTGAGGGAAATTGTGTATAAATAGGGATGAAAATTGTGTGTAAAACTCATGTCCCGAGTTAGTAAGCAGTAGTTCATGTTTGATTTTATTATCTCCATGATGTTCTAATTTCATAGTTAGGGTTTAGATGAAACCATTAATCTATTGCTAAGTTTGGTTCATGTATTGATATTATTCTTGTTGTGTTATAATATTTTGGATAAATATAATCTGAGCCTTCAGCATTTTGCTCTCACAGTGTATGCCATGTATCCATTGTAGTTAGAATAACACTATGTTGATTGTGCTACAACTCATGCTTAATTGATTGTTGTTCGATCCTTTGACTAGTTGTGCCTTAATCAGACAATTAGTACTTTAGAGGGATACCTTAGTTGCGATTAGAATATACATATCAGGGTTGTTTAATTATCTAAGTGATTGATCTGCGGTTAGTTTGTTTTGTGAGATGGCAGTTAATACTAGGATTAGCAATCATATTAGTGGCACTAAACCATCCTCTTGAAACTGCCCTGGATAGGCGGAATACCACCGGTGTCCATTATAAGGGACAAGAATAGTATTGAGACCGAATTGACTTAATGTAGGTTAAGCGGTGGATTCGACCGCCTAGCACCTTATTTATCTGCTTGTAGATTATTCTTTGCTTTCGTTTTTGTGATTTCTAGTCCACTACCATCATCTAGCCGTATCGGCAACAAAACCCCATTTTTGGTTACTTTTGTTCTAAGTCAGTTGTAGTGAGACCATAGCTTCAACTCTACACCCACCTTGTCCCTGAGGATCGACCTGTGCTTTCCCTGTGTTACATAAGGACACCGTGTACTTGCAGTTATCAGTGTAGGTACTCTTTATAAGCCTATCAAGTTTTTGGCACCGCTGCCGGGGACTCGGTAGCGGTGTAGTTGCTTCTTTGGTTAACTTTACTGATCTTCAGTATAACCCTGTATATATATGTTTGGATTTTTATTTCCATGTTTTTAGTGTAGTCTATCCGTCTTCTGTTGTATTTTTCTGTGGTGTTATAGTGTTACTTAGTAGTTAAACCATCTGTTATATATCCTGCATCATTAGTATTACTTGTTCCATATCAAGCTTGTTGTTCTCATCATTTGTAGCTGTAGCAATCATCCGTAGAAATGTTTGTATCACCAAGGTGTGGTACTGGAAGTGGGCTAACAATTTGCAGCTTGTCCACAATCTTTGTTCCATTCTATCCTGTTCAAATCCTTCATCTGCGGGATAGCTCAGCTTTCATTCTAGCACATTAGTGTGATTTGCAGCATTAGTCTTGTTGTAACATTGCATCTGACAGTGGTAAAAAGGTTACTTTATTTATTTCCTTGCTTTACCAGTATATCTCTGAGAACTGAACTTCTCCTTCTGAGTGACCAAGTACCTGCAATACTGCTGCAGAAGCAAAGGCAAAAGAGGAAAAGGAACAGAACACAGTTTTTATTGTGCCTAAACCCGGTTGGTGTCATTCTCGAACCTCATTATACTTTATATCTGTATGAATGATAAACCATGACAGCCTGATAACCTAGCTGCTCGAATAAACATTGTCCAATCCCTGCAACGTAGAGTATCTTTTTTGAGCATTATCATGTGATATCTGAGCGACATTTTTACCTGTTTAAATTGTCATCTATTTGTGCATGCTTCTATCAATATAGGACTATTGATAACTGTATATATTCTTTCATAGTTTAGACATCTATGCGCATAATTACCTATTTCCCTGAGTTACACATTGCTTAGTTGTCCGATAGCCAAGACTGGTTGATTGATGCTCTGCCTTGGTTAATTGCCATGAATGCTTGCTGAACCAGTACTTCACATATCCTTATACAACCCTGCAACATCTGGTATTTTAGTCCATGACACTGTGGTAGTTCAGTAAATTCATTGCTTGCTGAAATCGTTATCACAGCCCATCAATCTCGGCAGGACAATGTGTTTTTGTGCATGTAAAGTCTGTTTGTTACATAATCTGGACATCCATTTAATTAAATCTTTCTTCCCAGAATTATGAACTAAATCTTGCTTGGTTAGTATAACATTTTGCCTACCTGAGCATTATGTCACTGTTATTCTCTCATACTGTGTCTGTTTATGTGCATCTTTGATTCTGTTTCCATTCTTTTAAAAGCATCATCTCGTCCCTGAATCTGATTGTCACTCTAAAGATGTCTGGATTTTGGTCTACAACTGGGGATGAGCACAAATCCATGAGAGAACTTGGTTAGGGGCATGCTTCACGTTATGAGCCTCCCACAGACCATGATGTCAATAGTTATAAGGATTGTTATGGACATTTTCTTAGTCCCGAGCCTCAATACTTGGACCCTAATGACCATTCACACATGTATCATTCACCATAGTGGGAAGTTAAACAAGTTTGCACTCCCCTGCCCCCTTGTATGCAATCTGTGGAGGAAAATCACAAACTCATTGAACAAGACAATGCTGAATTTGAATTGAATGCATTTCATAATAAACCATATAACATTGCTTCTGAATTTCCTTTAGTAGTGACCCTTATGTGCAACCATGTACTGAATACCCATATGCTATGAGGATACCTACTGTTGAAGACTCTTCTTCCATGGGACAAATTAATGAATATTTAGATATGATTTTGCTTCATGTACAAAAGGAGGGAAGGGAGGAATTTCATGATGAGATGTTTGTTATTCCTAATGAGGTAAATTTTGAAAATGGTTTATATGTTCCTGCTCATGCTACTGATATTGAATATGAACCTAATGAAGAGGCAAACGAGTGGACTTAAAACACTATGGTTTGGAATAGAGATTTGCATCCTTGTTACGATGATGATGATGATAATGATTTATTGTTATAAGAGCATGTTTACTCTGAAAACATTTTTGCGGAATCCTCTGTTTCTGATACATTAGATTCTGTCACTGCTTCTTCTGATTCTCTTATTCGTAACACTGAATTTTTGGGTGATGTGGTTACTGATCTTGAGCCTGTGCAATTATTTTGTGAACGAAAGCATGACAGACAACTTGTGTCTGACTTAGGTAAGTTTGAATCTTCTGTTGACACTAATGTTTTTATGCATGAAAATAAATTTGATATGTCTGATTCTACGCCTAGGTCGCAGTGTGATGTTTCTTCTGATTTGCCTATGCTTGAAACTAAAGTTTTGAATGATGTTGATGATACTGAATTGGGTTTGCTGATTTTTTAAATGACCGTGAGCATGATATAGAGCACTACTTGTTTCTGAATTGGGAAAAACTAGACTGCAGTGTGATATTTTTGAGCGTAAAAATGAATGTAACTTAAATACATCTGACTCCCTGCCTAGAACACAGTATGCTGCTCCCTCTGATTTTCTCATGAACGACACAAAGGTTTTGGATGATGATGATTTTGAAATAGGGCTTGATGAATTGTTCTATGAAAATGAACATGATATACCTGTTTCTGACTTTAAGAGAGTGTGTGTTGGTGCTAATGATTATATACATGAAAATAACTTAGATGTACCAACTTCCCTGCCCATGTCACAAACTGGTAATATTGCACCCAACCTAGATTTGGTTTGTAACAACATTGTAAAACCAAATTTCTAAGAGGACCTAATTAATCTAGGATTGGAACTGTGTGCCTCCCAAGTCCTCTTGGACTATTTTGCATCTAAGTATAATATTTTTGAGGAGCCACAATTGAAATGCATCTTAATTAAAATTAATCAGTAAAGTTATATTTTCTCTCTCAAATTATATTCTCCCCAATCCAATCTCTATCCGTAGAGATTTTGAGTTGTTTCTGTGCTAATTTGTAAGGCAGGTCCTTACATTCCAAAACATTAACATAATGGTTGGAAGTATCAGGCCCCCTAACACTGTAAGCTTTAGGCTGATTGTCTACCTCCAATACAATCTGAAAAAGCGGGGGTCTAACAACCACACCCAATATTTCGTTCGGCAATCTGAATAGACAAACTCCAATATACTTTCAAGAGAATTAACTAGACAGTCAGACTCAATCTATAGAAAAGTATATCAAAGAGCTAAATCTCAATTTCTGAATTCAATCTGCAATCAAACAAATAGGAATTTGCCGATTGAATAAGAGAATAACTTGGACGGTATCACAAGTCAATATCCAAGTGTCAATCAATTCAATCAACAACCCAAAGGTAGGATTCAAGAACTGATTGAACTTAACGCACAACTTGTGATATTTCTATTATATAACGAAATATAATGCGGAAAAGAAATAACACAGACACCAGAATTTTGTTAATGAGGAAAAACGCTAATGCAGAAAAACCACGGGACCTAGTCCAGCTTTGAACACCACACTATATTAAGCCGATACATACACTATCCTACTACCAATGAACTTCGAGAATGGAATGTAGTTGATCCCTAATCAATATCACACCGATCAAGGTACGCTTGCGCTCCTTACGTCACCGAACCCCGGGGGATTCTACGCACTTGATTCCCTTAGCTGATCTCACCCACAACCAAGAGTTGCTACGACCCAAAGTCGAAGACTTGATAAACAAATCTGTCTCACTGTAAAAGTCTATTGGAATAGATAAATATGTCTCCCAAAGAAATACCTACGAGTTTTGTTCCGTCTTTTGATAAAGCAAGGTGCACATGACCAATTGATAAACCGGACTTATATTCCCGAAGAACAGCCTAGTATTATCAATCACCTCACAATAATCTTAATCGTATGGAAGCGGAACAAGATATTGTGGAATCACAAACGATGAGACGAAGATGTTTGTGACTACTTTTAATCTTACCTATCGGAGATAAATCTCAAACAAATCTTAGCAAAAATAATACTCAATCACGATAGTACAAGTAAGATCAGAACACGCAACTACATAGAAAATAGTTGGGTCTGGCTTCACAATCCCAATGAAGTCTTCAAGTCGTTAACCTACAAGATTTATTTAAAAACCTAAGGTTAAAGGAGAATCGACTCTAGTCGCAACTAGTATCACGCAGAAGGTGTGGGGATTAGGTTTTCCAGTTGCTAGAGTTCTCCCTTATATATTTTTCAAATCAGGGTTTGCAATCTAAGTTACCTTGGTAACAAAGCATTCAATATTTACCGTTAGATGAAAACCTGATTAGACTCAAGCTAATATCTTTCAACCGTTAGATCGAACTTAGCTTGTTATACACAAATGAAATGTATCTTCATTTAGGTTTGAGTAACCGTACCTAAACGTGTGCACTAGGTTGGATCAACAATAGTTAATCGAGGTTAGCTATATGAACACTCTCATATCAACCTTATTCATCTTAACCACAACTAGTTCAAATAACTCAAATGAAACTAGTTATAGAGTTGTTCAATTGCTATATTCTCATAGAAGTATACAAGAACACAATTGAAGCAAAATCGGTTTTATTCACTCGAATTAATTCATGAACATTATAGCCACGGTTTGCAAAGAATGCATTCCTTATTATATAAATGTATTAGTTCATGAACAAACCGATTTTAGAACTTTAACCACTCAAGTATGCAAACGTGTACGCATACTTAAATAGCCGGTCTGAGTTTGGGTTCGCCAGTATACAAACGGGTATGCATACTTTCAAACACATAAGAAATTCCCGGACCCAAGACCTACGCCAGTACGCGTACGGGTATGTGTACCTAGGTACTCGGATTTCACAACTAACATGTACGCATACGGGTATGCATAATATAGTTCCTGGTCATGGATCACATATATGCAAGGACGCATACTATGCTCATAATCCAATGATGGTTAAGTGTTCTAAACTCTATTTCAATCATTGAAACTTTCTTAGAGGATGACAATAGTTTTTTTCACGAACTATTAGCATCCAAGCAATTTTCAAGTTATTGAAATAATCATAACGAAACATTCCAAGTCTATATCAAATGATTGTATCACACAAACCATGTAAGATGTTACTAAAAGAATTTTCACATGATCATCTTTTGACTTTCGTCAAGAATATAAAATGAACTTGGTTGAAGCGAAGCTTACCAACACATATTTCGAGAAATATGTAAGTGAGTTAAACTCATTTTCGAAATCTCAAATGTGCATAATCAAATACTATATAGTAATTCGACTTTTGTCTCAATATAGGAGATACAATATAAATAGACTTTCAAGTGATAGATGAGTTTTAGTCTCCACATAACTTTTGTTGATGAAGTTCCACAAGCTCTCCTTAGTAGTTCTTCGTCTTGATTGATGAACGCCGTGAAGTCTAATGCTCAACTACACAATTTATCCTAGTCCGAGACATTACTATAAGTAGACTATAAATCAAGACTTATAGTTTTGATCTCTAACATTGACAAACAAGCTTAAATATCAACGCTTGCGAGTTCGACCGCGAGCGGTGCTCTAACAATCTCCACTAAGTAGATGGTGAGTTTGGGTTCGCCAAGATACAAACGGGTACGCATACTTCCAAACACAATGAAATTCCGGACCCAAACCCTTCGCCAGTATGCGTACTGGTATGTGTACCTCAGGTTCGGAATTTCACAAATAGCATGTACGCATACGGGTATGCATACTATAGTTACGTTCATGGATCACATATATGAAAGAACGCATACTATGCTCATAATCCACTGATGGTTAAGTGTTCTAAACTCTATTTCAATCATTGAAACTTTCTTAGAGGATGACAATAAATTTTTCACAAACTATTAGCATCAAAGCAATTTTCAAGTTATTGAAATAATCATAACGAAACATTCCAAGTCTACATCAAATGATTGTTTCGCACAAACCATGTAAGATGTTACTCGGCAATTTTCACATGATCTTCTTTTGACTTTCGTCAAGAATATAAGATGAACTTGGTTGAAGCGAAAGCTTACCAGCTCGAAATATGTAAGCAAGTTAAACCTCATTCGAAATCTCAAATGTGCAAAATCGAATACTATATTGTAATACGACTTTTGTCTCAATATAGGAGATAGAGTAGAAATAAACTTTCCAAGTGATAGATGAGTTTTAGTCTCCACATACCTTTTGTTGATGAAGTTCCACAAGCTCTCCTTAGTAGTTCTTCATCTTAAATTGATGAACGCCGTGAAGTCTAATGCTCAACTACACAATCTATCCTAGTCTGAGGCATTACTATAAGTAGACTAGAAATCAAGACCTATAGTTTTGATCATTAACATTGACAAACAAGCTTGAGATAGCAACGCTTGCGAGTTCGACCGAGCAGTGCTCTAACACAATCTACCAAAAACAACAACAAGGTTTATATTATCGACCCGACGACTTCAACTAAGGCCGACACGTCGTTATATTTATATTTACAAAAACAATGACGACTAAAATAGTACTCCTGAAAATTCGTCATGTTTGGTACCATAAATCAAACCAATTGTAGTAGTCGTCAAGGTCAGACAGGTGTCGACCGTGATGATACGGGGCAACAAAAAGTTAAAAAAAAAACACTTATCCATCATTTGACGAAATAAACATGCAAAAAATCACAGTCTTCACCACGTAAAGTGTGTATTATTTTCATTTCCCAATTCTTATTTTGGGTCATTTGATTCTTCATTTGTTGGCTCAAAACATTCATCACTTCCATATGCATCTTGAGTTTGAGGAAAATAAAAGTGAAGATCATGCGTATAATTCATTCTGTCATGATTTTGTAGAACATCATACATATATTCAATTGTAGGAGATATAGGAGATGTTAAAGACTCCCCCACTTCAAGATTAGGATTTGAAAATGTGGGGGTACCAAAAGACACCACCGACTTTTTTTAGGAAACATGTATGGACTAAACTCAATTATAATTCCGAGAGTTACAACTTAATAAATCTCAATCAGGAATTATAAGAAGAGTTTATATCTCTTTATCTCACAATCAATATGTAAACGGATACAAGTCCGTGAACCTGATTATACCTGATTCCAAAGATCAATATCTAAGATCAATCAAGTCGTGTCCAACAATTGGGTTGGACGTATCTACTTTGATTGATTTAAGTACAACATGTGATATTTCAATTATAAAGATAAACAATATAATGTGGATAAAGAAATAACACAAACACCATAAATTTTGTTAACGAGGAAACCGCAAATGCAGAAAAACCCTGGGACCTTGTCCAGATTTGAACACCGAACTGTATTAAGCCACTACAGACTATATCCCACTATCAAAACTTCGGACTGGAATGTAGTTGAGACCGAATATACCGTCACAGCGATTCAGCTATAGTCGCACTTCTTACGCCTCTTGAATCTCATGAGACTCTGCAAATTGATTCCCTTAGGCGCGTCCTTTACATTTACTTCAACTTAATTGAAAACTTTAAACGAATCTGCCTCCCACGTATAAGCCTATATGTGATTTACGTTTTGATCAAAGATCAAAGTGAGATAGGAAATCATTTGCAATAACAAAGTCTAGCAAACCTCAAAATCCGGTACTTACTACTCCCTAAGAGCATCCTAGATTATTATTCACCTCACAAGTAATTCCTACTCCGATTTCAACAAAGAATCGTTATAGAGGAATATACTTGTGGAGTCACAAAGTCTGAGACAAAGAAACTTTTCGATTTCTATCTATCTTGTCAGTTGGAGCTAAAGGCTCAACAATCATTAGCAAGATCAGTATACACGAACTAAGTGAAGTCTTTTTAGTTGCCAAACCTAAAAAGGTTTAACGGAGAGGACGACTCTAGTTTACAACTAGGACACACAAGAAAAGTGTTAGGGATTCAAAGATCCTAGTTGCTTGAGGTTCTCCTTATATAAACTTTTAAACCAAAGGTTGTTTTAGATTTAAGCTAAGGTATCTTTGGAATCAAACAATCAATATCCACCATTAGATGAATCTTTGATTTGATATTAACACAACAAATATACACTCTGGTTAGGATGTACCATAACTGAACCGTGTGCAATGACTTGTTCATGAAAGTTTAGTCGAAACTAGCCAGACGAACTTTAAGCTTAACCATTTTCATATAAAACTTTAAGACTTTAATCTTGAGTCACAACCATAGGTTATAATGTGATCAAATATGTCTAGATATGGATTTATAGAGACTTGTTCAAATGCTGATTATCTCATAGAAATAATTCTGATGCATCTGAAAATATTCGACAGGGTAAGTACGTGTACTTACTTCTGCTTCGTGAGTTATTTCATCATGGTACATTTATCGGGTTTGTATACTGAAAAGGCGAGGGTACCCAAATATACCTCAAGCTAAAACTTTTCCTACCTATAAGTCATTTCTCCGAAAGTGATTGTCTATGGACCGAGTCGAGACAATACAACTAATCGGTTCACACTTCGTGTGATCGTCTATGGATACGAGATAGAGACAATACAACAACGAAGTATGTTTACTTGATAAAAAGTTCGGACTTAACCAAACACAATAGGATTACTGTCAAGTAAAATAGGAATTAACGTTTGTGTATTTTACTTCTAATTATAATAAAAACAATTATAATTGCGGAAATAGAAAAGTAAAAGACACAGGAAAATTTTGTTAACGAGGAAACTACAAATGCAGAAAAACCCCGGGACCTTGTCCAGAATTGAATACTCTCAGGATTAAGCCGCTATACAAAATCAAACCAACTTCGTATAGTTGAGACCAAGCAACTAAACCAATAGTTCACCTAGTTCCGTCTGTATTCCCATGCCTCCAACTTATGAATAAGTCACGTACTTGGAACAATTCCTTTGGTTCGTATTCCAAATAGTAAAGGAACAACAAATCTGTTTGGTAACAACTTTTTTCAACCAAGTGATATGAGTTCGAAAAAGGCTCTTCTGTTTATCTCAATAAACTCCTTTGTCAGGTTCTTAGATCTATCTTATTCTCAACTACCAAAGGTAATTGTTAATATTTTGGAATCAATACTTTTAATCACAAATAATTGTATTGATGCCGATCTACACAACTAATCAATCTAATCTATCACAAGGATAAACTGATTATAGTTGGATCCTCTTTTACTGAAACAAGTATTGTGCACACCAAATATTATGAATCCAAAATCAGAAATCTTCAAAGTCTTCTTTGTCTTCAAATCTTCTTAGATCTTCAATAAATGCCTCGCACACAACAACTTGAATCTCTTGTGATCAATCATGCACGAACGGAGTCTCGTTTACAATGGATTATCAAAAACGTCTTTAGAACTACAAACAGGTCTAAAGATCCCAAATCGAAAACTTCGATATAGTTTGAGTGAATTTTATATCGGAAGAGAAGATTCTCAAGAATAAACAAACTAGGTGCAATCAAAGTTCAACCACTGTTAGGCAATCAAATCAATCAAAAACAATAGATAAACCACAATTATCTAGTTTCCCACCAACGGTACTAATAGAGCTTCTTAATCCCAAAGAAGACTTTAAACTGAGCGGCCATAAGAGATTTCTCCTAATTAGGTTACTCTCCTCTCCGAATAGGCGGATTCACCAGTAGCAGGACAAACGAGGTAGTTTTGTTGTACGAGGATTAGTTTGCTTGAAATGCAAACTTTCATATTTATAGACCAAGGAAGTTTAGACACCAAGGAATTTCCAAAACCGAAAATATTATCAAGATATGCAATATATTCCAGATTTGGTTTCCATAATTCCTGGAAATGGTTTGTCCAAATAATGATCGACAATCTCTTGGAAAATATCCAACTAGTAAATGCACATTACTAATTTTCATTTTCCTAAAATAAAACTAAAAACCTTAAATAAAAGATTCTCAATTTATTTATTCGATCCGGGATTTTCTTCCTTTAGCTATTAAGGAATAACTTTGAACAATTAAAGATTAGCGTTACTGCACATGTTCAAAGTATGTCGACATCCTTACTTTGTAAGTGCTCTTTCATACTTACAGCCTTGAAACCGATTTGCCACACTTCCAAACAAGTTTAGAATTGGTTCATCTGACTTTCAAGAACTATGTGATTGATCAAGAACACTCAATCACAAATCATGGGTTAACGTTCACGGTTCTACCAAACAAGTTTCGGTTCTACCTCCATGTGGGTACTGTGCATAGTCACACTAGCTTTCCAAAAATTCGGTTGACTAGGTACTAGGATCGGTTCCCCACATATATATGGTATCTAACTTGTACTTGTTGCACATGTCCGTAGGATCGGTTCCCATTTGCCTAAAAACGTGTTGCACATGTCTATAGGATCGGTTCCCCTTTCTGCTAAAAACTTGCTGCACCTCATACAAGGATTGATTCCCGTTTTTGATGTGTAGCACCTCTTACTAGGATCAGTTCTCCTTTACCCAGAGTCGGTCATACACAAAATCACAAAATCGATCATACCATCTCAGGTGATTACTTAAGATCGGTTTCACTAATAAAAGTCATACCAATACAAAATTCAGGCCTTTGTGAATAGTTTTACCAAGAACATAAACAAGTCATGAGCGGTTATACTAATCACACATATTGGTTGTTCAAAAGATATGAAATGAATAACAATACCAATAATGCATGGCGATTTCTCTTTCGATACAAAACAAGTTCATGAATTTATTCCTTAAA
The DNA here is from genome assembly GCA_023531295.1 of Papaver armeniacum. NCBI lineage: Eukaryota > Viridiplantae > Streptophyta > Magnoliopsida > Ranunculales > Papaveraceae > Papaver > Papaver armeniacum. Next base: position 250,820 of record JAJJWW010016394.1, on the reverse strand, counting down.
AAGAATGTAAAACATTATTTCCTAGGATGAAATCTTCACCTTATACCCATACATAATCACAATAACATTCAAACGATTATGTCGATGTCTTATCTACAAAGTTTAATGGTTAAGCAATAAACCTCGTATTGTATTCCTTAATACTATGTCTAACTAGAGTGTCATTCATGCTTCACGGTTTGTTTTCAAAATGCACGACTTGAAAGATACGTTAGGGAATGAAACATTTCAAGTCAAATATCACTAACATCAAGTGGAAGGATGATGCCGTTGTTGTAGCTCCTACTTCTTCACTTCTTCAAGTCTTCGCAATACTTGTAATGTCTCATATCCTAATACTTTTAACCTAACCTATACGAAGTTGACTCTAGTACATAATCAAGCGACTCTTAAAATGAGTTTTGGCTAACTAAAATATGACAACCAAACTTGACATACCAACGCTTGGTGGGTTCAACCGAGCTATGCTCTAACAGAAACTCTACCTCTGCAGTGAGAGGGAGCATGCCAAACCATCATAGTATTTATGGTTGGCTAACTTAAAATTTATTTGGTGTCAAAGAAATTCAATTTCCATAAGGTTTTGTTTGGCTTAATGTGCACAATTAGATCTTTATTTTCTTAGGAATGGTGATGGTAGAGACCGCAAATTGAAAATCAAATTTCTACAACTGAAATTATTTTCGAATTTTCGTTGAAGTTTTTGTATACCTACGAATTTTTGTTCAAGTTTTTTGTACAAATTTGTTATCATAGATGTTATGTCGTAGTGTGGGTTATTGGTTGTATTTTCATTTAGCCCATTTATCTAAAAATAATACACAAACGAATTTGTGCAAATAAACGAGAAAATTATACATGAAAAATTCTTAGTACTCCCATGGCATGAAATTAGTAATGTATGATAACTTTATTTTTCTATTCACGATGTTCAAAGATCTTTGGTGCTCCAATTCGATCGTCTGCTCGACAACCTTCCTCGTTCCTCGAGTTCAACTTCCTACCATTGTGACCAACAACCATCTCTTTAGCATTTTTTGATATTTCAGCAAATGTTTCTCAAACAAACTCCCGAGTAGATGGACAGATGAGTGACCATTTTAGGAAGACATTTCTTATATAATCAAGTTTAAGAAATTATGTGACATTGTATAAAAAATTCTTTTGTAAGATTAGTCATCAAATGTCAGGATTATTTCATGCTAAATCCTTATATGATCACAAGTTTCAGCTGGTCCTATATTTTGGTCTGTAATGGGAACTGATAGAGCTACCGAGCGGAAAATCCCGTTGAATCGGTGTCCTCTCACAGATCTGCGGGGCCCGTACCCACTGGAGCTGAGCAGGGGTCACTGTTTTGTGGTGGGACCCATAGATTTGTGAGAGGCCACCGATTATGCGGTTTTCTCTGCTTGGTAAATTTATCATTTTCGAGTTTGTAATCCTTCACAATTATGCACTGACATTACAATCACGTGAAGTTATTAAGTTTTTTTTATCAATAAAAATAAAAAGTGCTAATTAATAAGTTCACTTTACTTTGGCCACAAATTCCCAAGTTCTTTAAGCCGCGACATTTGTCCATTTAAGGTTGTTAATCCCTAAAATTTTGGACTCATGATTGAGTGATGAGCGTCTTAACCACATTTGGAATAATGTATCGGTTGCTATATATTTAAGTTAATTATGCCGAAACAAGTGATGTGGGACTATTTTCCTTCCACACGCCTCCTCACGTGTAAGGCCAGTAACTCGTCTTAACACGTGGACCACGTACGTAAAAAGTCGGGTCATGGGTGCATAAGTGACAAATTCGGTCACGGAATAAATAATGCCAAAAATCGGGCCTACACCCTGCGTAAGGGCCTAGCTCTGGGCCTAGCTTTGATACCATATGTTAAAGTCTGCGGGTATCCAACTCAAAACCAATTGGCAATGAGTGGAGTGGCCCTTCCATATTATATTTAAGTTAATTATGCGGAAACAAGCAATGTGGGACTATTGTCCTTTCACAAGAAGTAAAGTCGCAAGGGTTTTAGATTCCTCGTATCTTGGTGACCAAATCCATTTCGTTTTTCTTTTTTGTTTTGGTTGTATTTATTGGGTTGAGGAACCCGTTGAGTATTTTTTTTCAATGAATTTCCCTATCGATCAGGACAAAAAAGAAAAGGTTGTTAGTACCTAAAGTGTATAATCATCCAAAATTCCGGGAATGTCGAGTTCTGGGAATTTAATCTTATTGGAGCTGCAAGAGTCTAGTTGAGCATACCAGGCCATTTTCCAAATTTGCAACTTCCAAGAAACCTTTTAATCTTACTGCTGCACATAATCTTGGGTATAATTGTATGAATCCTTCAGAGCAACATCACAAAGCCAGGAAATCCTCCCAGAATTTGACTTTGGAACCTGAGTTAACTACAAATATAAAGTCTGTTAACTACAAATATAAAGCTTACGATGACTTTGCTGCTGCACACAATCTTGGGTATAACTGTATGAATCCTTCAGAGCAACATCACAAAGCCAGGAAATCCTCCCAGAATTTGACTTTGGAACCTGAGTTAACTACAAATATAAAGTCAGTTAACTACAAATATAAAGCTTACGATGACTTTGGAACCTGAGTTAACTACAAATATTACGATGACTTTGGAACCTGATGAGTTAACTACAAATATAAAGCTTACGATGAACAAGGCTTGTCTCGAAATTATACCTACACCACAGCTCCTGTACATGTTGGTAATGTTCGAGATGGAAATGCTGAAAGCTTATAAACAAATAAATGTACATTCAACATTTTGATTAATTGCTTCTGTCAATTAGACCAACTGAATCATGGGTTTTGTGTGCTTGGAGAGATTATAAAGAGAGGTTATCATCCTACTGTTGTAACTTTCTCTACACTGATTAAAGGGTTGTGTATCAAGGATGAGATTGAAACAGCCTTTCAACTGTTTGCTAAAATGACTCACACAGGTATTCATCCTACTGCCTTTACGTGTGAAACTCTTATACATGGGCTTTGTAGAATTGGTGAAGTGGGTCGCGCTCTTCAGCTTAAAAACAACATGGTGAAATGGAACTGCACCCCAACTGTTGTTTCATATTCTGCCATTATAGATACTCTTTGTAAAGGAGGTCTAGTTGATCAAGCTTTGGTTCTCTTCTCCGAAATGCATCTTGATTCGAATGTGGTACCTGATGTAGTTGTTTATAATTCTTTGATCAATGGACTTTGCAATTCAGGTCGGTTGAATGAGGGAAAGAGACTCCTTCAAGAGATGGCAACTAGAGGAATCTCTGCCAATGTAACGACTTATAATACTATTATTCATGGTCATTGCCTACATGGTCAATGGGAAGAAGCAAGAAGATATTTTGATTAAATGATGGATCGAGGGATTGCACCCGATACAATAACCTTTAGTATATTAATAGATGCACATTGTAAAGATGGGATGATAGAAGATGCCTGGGGGTTATTTGAACTGATGGACAAGTTAAATATAAAACCTGATTGGATTACTTATAACTCAATGATCGACAGTCTATGTTTGGCTGGTCGGTTGAAAGAAGCGGTTAAATTGTTTGACTCGATGGTGGATAAGGGCGTACAACCGAATGTGATTACTTGCAGTATATTAATGGATGGGTATTGCAAGAATCGTAAGTTGGATGAAGCTATGCAGCTATTCAAGAAAATGAAACAGAATGGATTGAAACCCACAACAATTACTTATACTATTCTATTAAGGGGACTATACCGGGATGGAAGAGTGAAGACTTCACAAAGGTTTCTTAATGAGATGCAATCTTTTGGTCTATCGCCAAATGAAGTGACATACACTACCATCTTGGATGGTCTCTGCAAGAATGGAAAAATGGAGGAAGCAATAGAATTGTTTGAATCCATGGAAGGTGCAGGAATCTCAGCTAATAATTACAGGTATAGCATTCTTATTCATAGTTTGTGTCAGGTTGGCCGGTTGGAAGATGCAAGAAAATTGTTTGATGAGATTCCGAACAAAGGGTTTGTTCCTAATGTAGTAATATACAACACAATGATCAACGGCCTCTGTCGCAACAAGATGTTACTGGAGGCTGAAAAACTAATCATGGAAATGGAAGAGAAGGGTTGTTTACCAGATGCTCGAACATTTGATACTATCATTCAGGCTTTACTTATAGCAAAGGAGACTGACAAGGCAATGAATTTTCTTTGCAAGATGAAAAGAATTTGCACCGAATGATTCTGTTTGTTCCTTGTTAATGTACACTCTCTCAGCAGATGAGCTAAAAAAATCTATGGTTTGTTTTTAACGTACACTCTCTTTTGCTCTTACTGAGAATTCTGTATATGGAGTTACAAACCGATGCTTCTGGAGTTGGAGTATTCCTCTGATCCTTTGTTGGACCAATGTTTGCCAGAAACGGCAGGTAACATTAGACCTATTTACAGGCACATTGTGGTTCAATTTCTTTCAATACAACTGGCAATTCACAGTAAGTGGTAAAAGTAAAACCAATGCCATTCTTTTATCAAACTCGAAAACAAAACAAAATGCATCCACTGTAAAACTCGCTTAGACAAATACAAAACAACACAAACACTACCGACGGCAACAATACTAAATGGCGTTTGGAATAAAATTACAGATTTGATACAAAATTACTAATTAATGAGTCGATCAATCGTCGAAATCTTCATCAGGAAGTACATATTCAAGACGTACAGAACCAACACTAACTTCACCGGATCTCGGTTTCAATGTGACAACCAGGTTATCACAATCAGTTGCCTCAATATCCTTGAGTAAGTAGCTAATCCCAAGGTCTAAAGTTTTTGTTCCTCTTGATCCACCTAATTCAACTAAACTCCCAGCAAATTTACCAAATTCATCTGGACCAGCTTCAGCTTCATCATCATCTCCTGCTGCTTGGGGTTTTGCAACGAACACATCGAATCTCACTGGTTCATCATTTAGAACATCAATACCTTCGACAGAAAGTACATAAGTTCCTCTCCCTTCCATTGATTGGCCTACCTTTGGTTTTTTAACTAAAGCTCTTATTGGGGTTTCAAGTTTTCTAGTTTCACATCCAAATTCTTCAACTTTTATCAACTGATTATGATCATTTTGGTGGTGATCATGATCATGGGTTGTTGTTGGTGTCGATGAAGATGAACATTCTTCTTTGGTAGGTGATGCATCTGCCATTAGAGTAAAAGTAGCAAGACCAGCAGCAATGTAGAGGGGTTGAAGAAGAGAAAACCAGAGTAAAAGTTGATGAGAGAATGGTTGTTGAAAGGAGTTTAAATGGGGGAGAACTCAAGTCATGTAGGCCACTACTAATAAAAGATCAACCGACGTGGGAAGATACTTTTGGTTGTCGATTGAATTTATTTATTAGACAATGTCTTACATTTACTAGAAAAACACAGAGAAACCGAGGCGATCAGGTTGCAGAGTCACAACTTAGGATTAAATGATGGCAGATTGGGTGCTGAATGAAAGACACCTGTGTTACTTATGAATGCAGCTGTATGAAGCATTGCTGCTGGAGTTTGCCGACATAGAGCTTACTTTAAAAAAAGAATTGTATGCTCATGTCGACATAGCATATTACCTCTGTAAAAATATGTCAATACCCACCTAAAGTAGAGAATTGGGTTTTGTTTTGTTTTGTTTTTATAAAGATCTAACTTTATAGAAAACTTTGTTAAAAAAAAAAAAAAAAAAAATGAAAATTGAAAAGGGAATTTGAAAATTTGAAAATGGGAGCTTCAAAGATGCTAAATACTACTCTGCTGCATTACTGCTGTGAGCAATGGGCCCTATAATCGTCTTCATCATATACCTCTGGAGCTTGAGCTAGTTTAATCTTGATTTCCTCCTTCCTCAAACCTTCCAAGGCTTTGCGCTACTCCATTGTCAATGAATCAGGGTATTCCACAGTGAAGTGAATATGCAATTTACCTTTCATGTCAGGTTTCTTATGCACGGGCATCCCTTCATCATTCACAGTCTTGTATGAATCAGGCTTGACGATTTCCACAGGGTTGGTCTCGATGAGGAGTTTCCTACCATCAAGGTGTGTCAGTGCATACTGAAATCCGGAGAGGGCTTCATTCAGGGACAATGTGTGCTCCACAGCCAAATTATCACCAATTCTCTGAAACTTGGCTGCTCGACCAATCCGTAATAGTATAGTTTTACTAATTTCGTACCAGAAGCTTTGCAACCAGAACAAGCACAGTTGGAGCAAATTACATTGCGGGAAACGGACAGTTTCTTGGAAGTGCCACAGTAGAGATCCGTCAGAGATACCATCGGGGAACGCACAATAGATTCTTCTTGTCTAGACATCTTCAACCCAGAATATTACCCTAACTCAGTGAAAAAGAGGCTAGAATTTCACAGGTCTCTCTTTTATACACCCACCCAATAGGACCCCGGAGAAGTGCAAACCGACTTGGATATGAAAACCACAACAAACACAGTCAACCGGCCAGCCCAGTTTTCCAGCCAGTCAACTGTTGGTCAACGATCAAAGTCAACTGGATGAGAAGAATACACCAAGGCCATGGTTTCTCTGAATCTCCTCTGCTGTCTATTCCACCATGTTTCCCACCCTCATGATTACTGAATACGGATGCTTTACATTCCACTGCCTTTATTATGCTCTTCTCTGGTTCATCTTTTCCCACAATATCATCCGTTCCATTTCGTCACCTAGGGATCGTGATCCAATCCGCCGAATCCCATGGTGTTGGTAGCTTTAGACACGGCACAATAACTGAATTACTGGTACTTTCTACTTCAAATCTGTACAAACTCTGATCCCACTGAAGTGTAAAATACAAACAACCCCTTGCAATCCCTGCCTCAGCTGCAGAGCAAGAAGTCGAGTATTTGGTGCCAACAAATAGAACATGGTCCCCCAAACTATTCACCTCCTTCCACTCCATTGCAGAAAAATCCAACCAGAACACAACTACTTGGCATACTACTTTCTTAAATCCTCTTGAACTGTAACGTAGTAACAGAAAAGAACTTCGTCTATGGTTTCCACAAAATGATGTCTAGTATTAGAAGAATAGCACCCCCTATTACCGGATAACGAATGTTCCTAGCCACCTCAAATTTCCTAATAGAAAGATCTATATTTCCATCATCAAAGTTTCTGTATCTCAATCTCTAAGTGATGATGATTTAAACCCATAACATACAACTTACCTTCAAAACAATGGAGCTCTATATAATCGTCCTTGAGCATAACATCTTCCGACAATTTGTTTGTTTTCTATTCTTTATCCCCAGGTTGACAAAATAGATAGAATTGATCACTACTCTTGGAAGCATATGAGAAAAGGACTAAAACTATGGAATCAGCATTATCAGGAGGTGAAGACAATATACAACCCGCGAAAAGGGAGCCTCGAGTGACGTTCCATACCACTTTTCAATGCTAGGCAACTGAATGGTCTCTAATGTTACAGGATTCCAAAGAAAACAATCACCAAAACTATAGTTATCAGTGTGATCCTCATTGCATAGAATAATCAGCCAACCTTGATGACTAGGGTGTTCCCAAAACGCTTTTCCACTCAATTCAGGTATAGACTTTCTACAGGTTTGGTTATTGGGTTCACAAATGTTATAAAAGCTTGATTTTTCATACCTTTTCCATAAGGGAAGACTAGCCATGGTGCTGCCTTTGGCAACGGTGGGCTTCTACGTTCACTTCTTCTCTCAATTGATGATGCAGATACCACAATTGCACCACTTTCCGTACCCATGAGATCTGATATACAAAAACCCCTTGAATTAGAGATCAATTGGAAGAGAAATGGCAAGAAATAGTGGTGATTAAGTTACTGTGAGTCTGAACAAGAAGAGAAACAGAGAGGGAAGCTGCTGTTGGTGGTGGAGGAAATCAATTACAATAATTGAAGATGTTGAGGGAGGAGGTGCAGAGAGAAACTGGTGGTGGTGGTGGGATCTAAGAGAATCATGCAAGTGTGGTTTTCTAGTACAGCAAATAATTGATGTGTGTTTGGAACTGTTTTGAGGGTGTCTCGTAAAATGTGACTTTTCACTGCTCATAAGTAATACTCTAGTTTGGTCCACCTGAGTTTGAACATTCTGGACCACATGATACGATCAGTCTGAGTTTCCATAGGGTTCTTCCCACTGCAAACACTGAACAGCATTAGAAACTCCCTGAGCTACCTAGGCTCCAGAGATGGTGGTACAAAAAAAGACACCGTGGATGGAAAATGCACAAAACACAGAACAAGAAGAACTGAACAAATTTAACTTTTCTTATTGCATTGTAATTTCAACAGAACAAAATGTGGTAGTGGCATACAAGTTTGTTGATCTGGGTTACATTACTAAATGGAAGGAATCCGCTTGCTGCACACTCTTTCTTGCTTATGAGAAACATAGCAGTAGATGATTCCGTAAAAGCATTGATTTAGGCGTGAAGTGTCATAGTTCTAGCTTTAGCTCCTGCAAATCGCTGGTGTTGTTCACCTACAGCAGGCAAGCACCAATTCTGAGTTTTCTTCAAACAACCAATAACGCCGCTTGACCTATGTTTTTTGTTCATGCAAAGGAAAACTAATCAGAAAATATGTGCCGTCTATTGGAAGTTCAAAGATGAATAAAGAAGACTCATTGAGCTACAGAAAAAAAAAATAGAGAAAGGAAGTTGACTGTCAGATGACTCGGATCATGTTGCATACCGTTCCATGTCTGCAATGAATCATAACAGGATGATTTCTAACATCTGTAGATCACAAAATGAAGTATAAGGACGAGTAAGAAACAACAGATTCACAAGCTAAAATAAGAAGGTTCAAGGGATATGTTATCCTAATTTAGTACCAAGTATGACTTTTAGAGCCACCGTGATGGTATCTTTGGAAACAGTGACAAAGGTTCATGAATATGAAAATTTAACATGAGACAGAGTGCTAGATACATTATCACAAAGAAATGGCGAAGCAGTTAGGAACCTTACGATTACACAAAATTACTCGGCACATTTAAATACCCATCTACAGAATTTGAAATCTCAGTGGTTCCCATAACTAAGAGCTAAGGATAAGCTTCACCTCTATCTATAATCTAACAATAAAATGTCCACCAAGATGGTTCTAAACCAAATATATATCCCATCCCTTTCTACCCTGTAACCCAGCTTCTATTCACACCTTACTTCCACCAAGTTAGGTTGCATCTCCCTTAAAACCTGTTTCATTTGTTTCAAGTTATTTCCAAAATCAAGAACTGACTTAACAAAGACTCCTAGTTTGAAATTGGCGGAGAAGTTTAACTGATCAACAAATTCTTACACAACAATACAAGTACCATTCTTACATATAACATATCTTGAATACTTAAAGCAGCAAACATCGTAAATCAAATAAAGAATTTCCTATCTAGCACAACTCACAGAACGAAGAGGAAACCAAAATGGCTCACTACAAAGAATGGTCTAGGAATCAAACAGTGACACTTTGAAATACCTGCGAGTTATATGGGAAGAGAAAAAAATAATACATGCTAAACGATTTGATATGGCTCGGTAAAAAGATGAAACATGCACCACTAGCAATATCAGGGTTACAAGGAAATAACATACCAAGCCAATGTGGAGTCTTACAATTCATCATCACTTATGAAACCACGTCTCTTTCTTCCACGAATGTAAACCTCTCCCTGCCAAATAGTAGATATATTCAAAACAATTAAGATGGTTAATAAACCAAAATTTGCAAGGACATTTTAAATGGATGATTCAAATGAGACAAATGGAATCAGATTTTATACCTTATCTGGAGCAAGAAGCCCTGCCATATTCTTCAGTACAGTAGACATCCCAGTACCAGAAGGACCAATGATTCCAACAGCTTCCCATGTCTAGTTAGTACAACATGATTTGGATATCCAAACGAGCTAATCAGACAGAGAGGAGCTTGGTTAAAAACTTAGCTTCAGCATAATAATTTTAACCAACAATTGAATCTTCCTAAAAATTCAAGATAGGTTAACCAAACAGCACATTATTTTAAATAGTTTTGAAGAATTGTAAGATTCGGTAAATCACAGTACTTCACGTGAGCACGTAAAAAATGGTCAACAAACTAGCATCGGAAACAATCCAGGATGATTGAGCTTATCACTTGAGAGTTAGCCTAACATACGAGGGAATAGGTTACCAAGGTGAATGATACCATCATTATAGGTCCAAACAAGACAGTATGTTATTTGTGGATCTCTACCCCACTTTTCTAAGAACCAACTGCAACGTTCTAAAAGGATAGTTGAAGATTTCAACATTGGAATTGTGATCTTTCATCGATGAAGCTAACATGGTTTAGTTGAATAACAAAAGCAAAGATGTTTGAACTCAATTTTTTTCACATTCATAAAAATGACAGTAGCAATAGAAACATTAAAACAAAAGTTAACCCAAATTCGCCAAACTACTGAGGAACCACTCACCTTAAAGCTGACACTGACACCATTCAAGATATGCTTCTCGCCAAATGACTTGTAAACATCTCTACATTCAATGAGGACATCAGAGAATTCATCCTCTTAACTCTTTACCCACAATCAAATTCTCTTGGTCAGCAGCATTTTAGCAAAGGCAATCAATTACAGCAAAATATAACCTAAATTTTCATTTCAAACACACATAATTGTTCACTAAATTATGGAAAAATATCCTTAAACATGAGTAATCACACTAAAATTTGCAGAATTACACTGAAATTGAAACTAATGAATTGGGGTTTTCTGTTAGCGAACTTCAATCCTGATATACCATCTCCAACATTTCTAGGTGCCGCAGAACAACATCAGAGTACCATCTTTCTCTCACTAGAAGAAGAAGAAGAAGAAGAACCCAATCTATTTCTACTTGTAACGACAATTCTACAAGAACCAGAAGAATTCTGAACCCCAGCCAAAGTAGTAAACACTGAATTTAGTATAGCAAACCATATTTTATTTGCAGACATTTTTACCCCCAAAAATTGGAATTTCGAAACAAACCCAGATTGATTTAGAGAGAATAAACAAATTAAAATCATCAAATCTCAACTTTTTTCATTGAAGAAAGTATGATTTCTTGTTTTATCTCTCTAGTTTCTGCAAGAGATTGGTAAGCACTAGGCACAGTACCTCGAAAGAGAAGAACATTGTTTCTGGGGCTGCAAGAGCTTTAAAGGGGCTCCATTCGGATTACAATTAGAGATCTAAATTGCTTTCTCAAGCAAGAAGAATTATACGCTAATTATACACGAAGTTTTTTCGAATCCGAATTATATGCGTATCTTACGCGTACACAACTACGTATGGAATCCAGATTTAATTCAATTTTTGAGGAATTTTCAGCTTGAAACGAATTATACGCGTATTGACGAATTAAACGGACTATACTCCCTGTAATTAGGCCTGTCAATGGAAACCCGTTAACCGTTAGCCGTAACCGATTACCCGGTTGCCGTTACGTTTAGTTTCGTTATCCGTTATCCGTTACCCATTACCGCTAATGTGGCGGTTAATTTTATCCGGCCGAACGCAATGGAAGACCTATTTCCGTTAGCCTTAGTTCCGTTAACCGCTAACGTGTACCTAGCACGTGTAACATTCTATACCTAAAGCTATACTCGAATCGATTGAATCATTATCTTCTTCTTTCCTGTTCTTCAACTTCGACCAAACAACCAGAGAAGAAAACTCACCCTCATCAATCACCCTCAATCCTCATCTCCTTCCTTTCAATTCAAGCAAAATCATCATCTTCATTCGATTAGAAAACTAGGGTTATCTTCTTCTTTTATTTCGAGCTTAATTTCATCCTAAAACCTAAATTTTCAATTTAGGGTTTCGAAAATTGAAGTTAGGGTTTTCAATTCGTGAAATTAATCATGACCCAAAGTGGAGGAGCATCCAATAACGTTGGTTCATCAAAAAGAAGTCATCCCTCTCAATCACTTTCGATTTGCATCTCAATTACCTTCCCCGCATCTCAAGTTCAACAATCGGAAATCAATCACCACCACCTGTTCTTGTTGCAAATGTAGAAGCGATGAAGACGAAATAGAAGTAGATGAAGATCGAATTATAGCGATGCAAAGAAGAAAGCTGCGTGCGTGGGTCGATGTTTGGGATGATTTTGAAAGGTTAAGCGAGAAAGAGATGGTAAAAGGTAAGGAGATTGGGATACTTGTAGCTAAATGCAAATATTGTAATAAGAAAATGCCCGCACCCGAGAACCAAGGAACCAAACAAATTGCATTACCATGCTAAAACACTCGCAAAGAAAAGCACATAAACAAGAAAGGACAAAGAAAACTTACTGATCAAAACAGGTAATGCACAAACTAAGCTTGCTAATTGGAAGTATGATGCTTTGATGCTACTAGGGATATTAGTTGCCAAAATGATTGCTAAACATGGTTATCCAATCACTATAGTTGAGCATCCATATTTTGTTGAGTTTGTGAAGTCTTTAAATCTGCTGCTAAGCTTTACACTAGGAATACGATTAGGGAAGATATCATGAAACTAACATTTCAGTTCAAAAGAATTACAAGACCAATTTGAGACAATTACATCTAAGTGTAGTTTAACAACAGATATGTGGTCATGTAAGCATACAAAGGATGGTTATTGCTGTGTGACAATGCATTACATAGATGAGGACTGGAAGCTGATTAACAAAACACTAGCATATACTTTAGTACCATCACCACGTTACGAGAAGTTCTAGCAAATGTAGTGAAACAAGTATGTCTAGATTGGAACATAGATACTAAGCTTTTTCTTTGTAGGCTATGGCAATGCTAGCTCCAACAATGTCATGATGAACAATCAAGAAATGGCTTGATAGCAAAGACTGTTTAGTTCTTAATGGGGATATGTTCCAAATGAGGTGTAGTAATCATGTATTACACTTGATTGTGGGGTTTGGAATGGGAGTGGCTGCTCCATTTATAGATGCGGTTAGAGAGTGTGTAAAATGGGTCAAAGCAAGTCGTAGAAAAGAGAGATTTGAATTTGCTCTCTTGCTCAAGTTAAGCTTCACCTTGGTTTGTGGGTTTAGATGTGGATACCTGGTGGAACTCCACCTATAAGATGCTAAAGGATGCAATTTTTCCTGAGACAAGCTTTTGTTAGGCTAGGCCGAGTTAGATAGTGACTTCAAGATACTACCAACCTCTCGGGAGTGGGAACAAGGAGTACATATGTGAATGTTTGGAATTGTTGGATGTCATTTCAACAAAATTTGCTTGGGATTAAGTATCCCATGACAAATTTGTATTATAATGGGGTGCAAAGAAGTTAATAGATGCATTAAGCTGCGGGAATCAAGTCGGCATGAGTACATCGTAGACATGGCCAAGAATATGAGGATGAAATTTGATAGCTCTTTGGAAAGAAAGTAACACTTTGATGGGCATTGGGGTTGTTTTAGATCCTAGGTACAAAGCTAAATGGGTGGAGTTTGTTATGAAGAGAGTATATGGTGTGTATCACTATAAAAGTCACTATAGCAAATTTGAGATTGCACTCAATGCTATTTTCTCGTGCTTATGAAACCAACACTACAACTCAGTTATTTTGATATCTTTGGAATGCATTCAATCAAGCATTTGAGAGTTGTACAAGTACAACAACATCATATGGATTTGGTTATTATGATTTCATTATGGAAAACAATATGTTTGAGGTTGAGAAGTCAGAATTGGAGACATACTTAGCAGAACTAGTTCATCCTAAAGGCACATCTGTTTGAAGAAATGAAGTTTGATATCTTAAGTTGGTGGAAGAATCATTCTCGCTTAAGTACCCAATTCTCTCAAGGATTGCAAGAGATGTATTGGCATTCCCGGTGACAAGTGTAGCATCGAGAATCCATGTTTAGTATTGGTGGCGGAGTTCTCACATCTCACGGGAGTTCATTAGCTCGGATCTTGTTGAAGCTTTGCTTTGTTTGGGTGATTGGCTGCGGATCTCACTCTCGGTGAGAGCAATAGTTGTGTTACTTAGTAAGTTTACTTAAATCTTATATCTTAATTTTTTACCGATAGTTGTGATTGCACCGACATTGCCACTTTGCACCGATATTGCCACTTTTATTGGCTTATTGCAGAGTTGAGGACTAAGGAGGAATGCATTTGCATATGCGGTTGGCATTGGCATTTGGCGTTGGAGAATTTGGAGATGGAGGAATGCATTTGCGGATGCGGTTGGCACTTCCTTTAATCCTTTGTCTTTTCTTTTGCAAAAACTTGGTTTTTTTCTTTTGATAGAACATTGTGATGATCCGAACATGTAAGTTAGTTTAGAACATGAACATCTCGTATGTTTTTTTCTGTGTGAACAAGTTGTTTGTTTGGATTTAGAATCGTTTTTGTGTTGTCTGTGACATTCCTGTTAATTAGGAAAAATTAACCGTTAACCGATATGTCCGACGTAACGGCAATGGAACGATTTTACAATTCCGTCGGCAATTAGCGGATAACGGTTAACCGCCAATTTTAACGACAGAAGCGCAGAGGCATTATTTATTTCGTTTAGTGCCGTTGACAGCTGCTACCTGTAATAATCAGTATAATATGTCCTCAAATCATTAGTATCTATCGTAATTTAATCTCCCAACATTTAACCTTTTTGGAAAATAATCTGTATAATATGAACTAGTGGTCATGAAGGTATTTTAACCACTAGTTTTTCCATTCTACTTAATAGTTCCCCGGGCCCAACTTTCAAAATTAACAGAGATTTAGTGGAGATCCACTTTCCTCGTACCTTTTCTTACTCTACGTGGAAATTCTTTCAAGACTCTTGGAAAAGCAAAGTGGCGGAAAAGAGGCTATCTAGTCTTAAGATCAATAAAGACGTTCCGATTATCTCTCATCTCGGTCTCAGTAAATGACTATTTTTATTCACAAGAGCGGATTTAGGAGAAGCGAAAAATCTATTAGACATATTATCAACTTTTGGAGATATAACGGGGCAAAATAATCAATCTCCAAAAATTCGAATATATTTTAGCCACCGCATTCATCCGATACATGGAAAAATAATTGCAAGAATCTTAAAACTCCAACTGATGACTTAAAATGAAAGATATCCGGGGACTCCGCTCTTTTTTTATAAGAATAGAAAGGAGAATTTTGAGCCTCTGTTACAAAGGTATTATTCTACACTTCAAGGTTGAAAATCGAAGTTTCTATCTCGTGCAAGGCGTACGGTGATAATAAAATCGGTTCTTCAAGCTTACCCTACTTTTCAAATGCAAGTCTTTGGCACTACCAAAAGAGACGCTGGATCAATTAGACAGGTTTCATAGAAATTTTTGGTGGAAAAAAGAGGGAACTAAAAGACATGGCGGTTTTGTAAAAGCTTGGTCTGATATCTGCAAACCCATATCTCAAAGGGGGTTAGGAATTAAAAACCCACACCAGTTCAATTTAACTCTTCTCACCAAACTAGCCAGTAGATTAATATTTGAACCAGATCAATTATGGGTCAGGCTTCTATAAGAAAAATATTTCCCTAATTCTAATCCTTTAGAATTTTCTAGATCTTCTAACCTTTCTTGGATTTGGACTAGTATCCAAAAAGGTCTGAATTTTATAAAAGGTAACTTCGTGTGGAAAATAAAAAAATGGAGAGTCAGAAAAATTTAGGAAGACATATGGATTCCCAATTAAGATATAATCCAAAAACCATCGGATAGAGTAGATCAAATTCCTAACTTTGTAAAGGAACTTATTACACGAGAAAATTCTTGGGATATTGAGAAGCTAGATGACTATTTCACTCCAACCATTAAAGAAAAAAATCCTTGGCAAAGTCTCGACTCCAAAGCGGAGATAAAGTGGAGGCACCATTCTTCGGGGATCTTTTTTGGTAAAAACATATATAACATTTTCTTATCAATTAGGGACAAGAAAATGACATCATGGATAATTTTCCTTGGAGGAAATTATGGAAAATTAAAACAATTCCAAATATTAAGTTATTCATTTAGAAATTAGTTCAAAAGCTTTACCAATGTCAAGTAAACTAGAAACACATATGACCGATATCTCTGCGGATGCCGGATGTGTAACTCTCAGAAGTGCAAGAAAATAGACAACTTCTTTTCGATTACGCCCATTTGCAAAAGCAATCGATTTGCTTCATCTCTAAGCCATATTAACAATCCTTCTTCCATAGACTCAATAAGTAATCTGTCAAAGAAAGCTGGATAATGGATCTGAATTATGCTCAAGTAGCAGAAATAATTTCTATCGCTCTATGGTTTATTTGGAAACACAGGTGTTCAGTCATTTTCGAAAAAAAGAATCCAAAACCAACAATGCCGATAGAACAAATAAATTAATTCCTATGCTCAGCTACTTCAATTATTTCTAAATATTAAGTTCTACCAACTCCAAAGTGGGTGTCCTTGAACGAGGATTGGATAATTTTCATAGATGCGGCTTTCAAGAAAGAAGACATCTCAATGGGATTTGCATTCATATTATTTTCTGTAGACCAACAGGAATTTATGCATATCGAAGCGGGATCATATAAAGCAATGACAGCAACCCATGCAGAAGCAAAAGCAATGTTAAAAGCTTTTTCTTGGTTAAGATATAATATCTTATATAATGTTTCAATTGTCACAAATTGCAAAAAGTTTTGCGACTTCATTAACAAGAATTGCAAGGAAATTCCTTGGGAAGCGGAAAACACTATTAGAGAAGTCGAGACGATTTTGAGTATTCTTCCACAAGAAAAGGTTAAATACATTAGCAGGAAATACAACTCAGCAGCGGATACTATAGCTAAAGAAGCTAGAATCAAGAGTCTTCAACATTTATATTTACACATTAGGGAAAAAGCTAGTAAATCTAGTATAGATACTAATGCTTTTGATAAAGATGTCGTTGTAAATCTCTTGTACTTAATTACTTGATTAATAATATATGTCCTTCTCATCGGAAAAAAGAAAAAAAAAAAAAGAAAGAATGCCAGTGTAACTCATTAAAACCATTAAATCATAGTAACCAAAAGTGAGATTATATTGAAATATATTAGGTTAACGTACGAATCTTTCTGAATTCAAACTTCTAAAACGAATTATACACATACGTATGATGTAATGAATTACTGCCAAATCACGAACTATTAATAGTTGACCTCATCTGTATATTAGCTAACCGAATAATACTCGTAAATTTGTCATTTCATACGTTTCCCGAATTCCGAATGCTAACTAGGCCTATGCCTACCCTTTTTCATGCCTATGCTAACTAGGCCGAATAACACATGCCTATGCTAACTAGGCATGTGTTCATTTGTGATGTCATCTTAACCCATTTTCTAACCTTAGTTACATTTGAACACAGTCAGTCGTATTTAGAAAAGAAAAAAAACAACTTCTTAGGCCTATTCCTATGCACATGCCAAAAACTGATATTTGGCATATATGCACCCACTATGGGTATGCCAAACTCATATGCATATATGCTAGGAATAACATATAGGCATACACGATAGATTTTCCAGCGAGCGATAGAGTGTCCATCGCTCGATGGTCAAGCCAGCACTCGTTGGTCATTAGAGCGCCAGCGCTAGTCAAGCAGTCGCTCGCTGGTCTGATCAGCGCTTATCAAATCCTCATCCAATGTCTACTATTTTTTCCCTCTACAAATACGTAATTTCAAACTCATTTTAACTCACACCAAAATTTCTAAATCTCTCTAGATTTTGTCAATCTCCAATTCTTTTCATCACTCTTCCAATTCCTCAGAGAGCATGGCTGATAATATGAACATGGCTGAGTTCGCTGAGTTTGTAGCAAACCAACGTGTTTGCCGAAAATCAAAGAGTTTGTGGCAATGTTGAAAGTGAAATTAGGAGAAGTCAAAGAAGGAGGCGTCAATTTATGAGGAGACAACCAAAATTCACTACTGTGGAAGATGAATGTATTTGCAGGAATTATATTTATTTTTACGAGGATGAATTTCATCGCCAAACATTGTGGCAAAGGATTTTTGAGAAATTTAAACAACAAACAATGAACCTCAACAATCGTGATATGTCAGAGTTGATTCAACGCTTCACTACAATCAATCAAGGAGTTACTAGGTATGTTGCTTTACTTTAGCAAGAAGGTCCAAATTTGAGGGATGGTGAAACCATGATGAAACTTCAACAAAGGTGTCGTGTGGATGGTAAAACCATGATTGAAATTCAACAAAGGTGTCGTAAGACATATCGTCGCAACTGCGGAAAAAAAATCTGTTCTGAAAGTTGTTTCGAGATTTATAAAATATTGTCCAACATTTATGTTGTAATTTCTCAATTGTCCACTTAAGTTCTTATGTTTTAATTTCGTAATTGTCTATGTACTAAGTTTTAATATTTGTTTAAATTATTAATTGTAAGATTGTATTAAGAATAGAATTAATATTAATTTTCAACAATATTCGTCAAATTTTCAAATTCATTAAACTTCTATATAATCATTAATAGTCATTTTACAAGACATAAAACTAGACAATAATTGGAAAGACTTCAAAAATAAAAATTTGGGGCAATGTTCTTCATCTTGTTAATCTTCTTCATTTCACAAAACTCCCAATCAATACGCTCATGAACGGAATTTCCTTTGTTTATCTTCTTCTTTGGCTTCAAATTTGTTTTGTTTTAATTTTCCTTGCCTTGAACTTTTCTTTGCCTTTTGTTTATGGGTGTGTTTATAGGTGAAAATGGTTTCTGCCGATTTCGGTAAATTCGGTAGGTGAGTGAGAAACTGGTTTAAACCCTAAACAAATGTGCTGCACGTGAGCACTTTATAGATTCGAGAGATCAATCTGTACAAGTCCGGCCTAAACCAAGAAATGGCCGTTCCAGACTTGCTTCGGTCACAAAGTGGAGGAGAAGGGTTGATTTGGGGAGGGAAGCAAAGAAAGGTGTTGAGGCCCGGAATAGTGCAGGAGAGTAGTGTCTCAACTTGTATCGAAAGTGAAAGCTTAGGAAGCTTGCAAGAGATGAAAGCTTTTGGATAGCTTGCAAAGTTGCCTTTTAGAGTGTTGTATTTTTCTCTCTCCCGACCGAGACTTGTTGTCCGGTGGAAATAGGTAAGACCTATTTATACAAGTCGAGATTGAAACGTACCCTTGGCCTCATGAAGGAAGAGAGTAAAGGGTGAAATAATGGGAGGAGGTGGTAACCGCATGGTGTTTATGGGTGAAAACGTTTTCACCATTATTTCCTCATTTATTTGACCGCTTTATTCCTTTTCACGCTTTCTTAATGTGAGCGTAGTGTACGCTGCAAGCCGTGACCGCCAAACCAAAACCCTGGAAAGCATCCCCCAGTTTGTGTTGATATCTCGAGTGTTGGTTGCACCTTGAGTGCAGGTGGCGCTTCTCTAGTGGCGCGTGTGGCATGTGCGGTATGCCTTTGTTGCGGGTTGCATCTTGAGTGCGAGTGGCAATGCCGGAGCTGCTAGTGGCGTGTGTGGCATGTGCCAATGGCATGTGCGAATGCCTTGGTGGTAGGTTGTACGTTGAGTGTAAGTGGCAATGCCCTGCTAGTGACGCGTGTGGCAAGTGCCAATGGCGTGTTCGGCCATTAGGGCGGTGGCACAGTAAGAAAAGCTACCAGCGATGCGTGTTGGCATGTGCCAATGGCATGCTCGGCCATTTGGTCGCGCCTTGGTAGAAAAAGCTACCGACGAGCGTGTTGGCATGTGCCAATGGCATGCGTGGCCAATTTGGGCCAGCGCCTTGGTAGAAAAAGCTACAAGCGAGCGTGTTGGCATGTGCCAATGGCATGCGTGGCGATTTGGGCGCCCTGGTAGAAAAAGCTACCGACGAGCGTGTTGGCATGTGCCAATGGCATGCGTGGCGGTTGGCGCGCCCTGTAGAAAAAGCTACCCGCGGCGTGTTGGCATGTGCCAATGGCATGAGTGGCCAATTTGGGTCGCGCCTTGGTAGAAAAAGCTACCGTGCGGTGCGTGTTGGCATGTGCCAATGGCATGCGTGACCAGTTTGGGCCATGGTAGAAAAAGCTACCGGCAAGCGTGTTGGCATGTGCCAATAGCATGCGTGGCGGTTTGGGCGCGCCCTGGTAGAAAAAGCTACCGACAAGCGTGTTGGCATGTGCCAATGGCATGCCTGGCGGTTTGGGGCGCCCTACCAGTAGAAAAAGCTACCGGCGAGTGTGTTGGCATGTGCCAATGGCATGCGTGGCCAATTTGGGTCGCGCCTTGGTAAAAAAACCAGCGGTGCGTGTTGGCATGTGCCAATGGCATGCGTGGCCAGTTTGGGCCGCGCCTTGGTAGAAAAAGCTACCAGCGAGCGTGTTGGCATGTGCCAATGGCATGAGTGGCCAGTTTGGGCCGCGCCCTGGTAGAAAAATCTACCAGCGAGCGTGTTGGCATGTGCCCATGGCATGCGTGGCCAATTTGGGTCGCGCCTTGGTAGAAAAAGCTACCAGCGAGCGTGTTGGCATGTGCCAATGGCATGCGTGGCCAATTTGGGTCGCGCCTTGGTAGAAAAAAGCTACCAGCGGTGCGTGTTTGCATGTGCCAATGGCACGCGTGGCCAATTTGGGTCGCGCCTTGAGAAAAAGCTACCACGGTGCGTGTTGGCATGTGCCAATGGCATGCGTGGCCAATTTGGCCTGGGTTGCATTGTTTGCAAGCCTAAGTGCGGGCGCTACTTTGGCATGGCGCGGCTGTAAGGGTGTTTGGGCTTGGCGTGGCGTGACTAGCGTAGCTAGGGCCAAGGCAGAGTGTGTTTGGCATGGCGCGGCTAGCTCGGGCTAAGTGTGGGCGGGCATGATTTGCCATTGGCAAGGAGATGAGGCTAGCATGGTTGGCATGCTTTGGCGAGTTTAGTATGGCTGACATGATTTGCGATTGGCATAGAGGTGCGGTTAGCATGGTTGGCATGCTTCGGCGCGTTTGGTATGGCTGGCATGCTTTGCCATTGGCATAGAGGTGCGGTTAGCATGGTTGGCATGCTTGGCGTGTTTGGTATGGTTGCACGATTTGCCATTGGCATAGAGGTGCGGCTAGCTTGGGCCCAGGTGTGGGCGGCATGATTTGTCATTGGCGAGAGGTGCGGCTAGCATGGTTGGCATGCTTCGGCACGCTTGGTATGGTTGGCATGCTTTGCCATTGGCATGGGGTGCGGCTAGCTTAGGCTAGGTGTGGCTGGCATGATTTGCCATTGGCACGGAGGGTGAAGCTAGCATGGTTGGCATGCTTCGGCGCGTTTGGTATGGCTGGCATGCTTTGCCATTGTCAAAGAGGTACAAATTAGCTTGGGCTAGGTGTGGGCGGCATGATTTGCCATTGCCACGGAGGTGCGGCTAGCATGGTTGGCATGCTTCGGCGCGTTTGGTATGGTATGCTTTGACATTGGCATAGAGGTGCGGCTAGCTTGGCTAGGTGTGGCTGGCATGATTTGCCATTGGCACGGAGGGGAATTAGGGTTTTGTTGTTGTAACCCTAATTTGAAAAAATACCCCTATTAATTACGACTACATGCATTAAAAGTCCTAATAAATATGTCACTTGTGACATTAGGTTATTTGGGGTTTTACGATTTTACCCTTTGTTTCAAAACCACCATCAACATTAAGTCCCCGCTTAGCTAGGAACATGAGCTTTGTTGCGAGGTAAGCATAAGATGGTGACAAACTATCAACAAGAATTGTAAAGAGAATTGAGGAGGCTCGTATGACCTTTTATAAATAGGATTTGGAATCCTTGCCTACGCGATTTTGCGCAAATCGGGAGGTTGACACAATTGGGAAGTTAGCGTCGTGAGAGACAGGAAGCTGGGTGAAAATGAGAAGTTGTTGCGAGTTGGGAAACTGAGCGTGCTAGATGTTGGGACCGGCTCAAGGTGGGGAAGCTGAACGTGCTTGCTGGCGTGGATTGGGAGGTCATTGGGAAGTTGGCGTGAGTTGGGAAACCGAGCGTGCTAGGCTGGTGGGACCGGCGCAAGGTGGGGAAAGGCTGCGCGTGCTTCTTTGGCGCGACTTGGGCGGTCCTTGGGAAGTTGGCGCAATTGGTGGGGTGGGTGCAACTTGATAGGGTCGGTGAAAACAAGGAGGAGTAAGTATTTCTTCGGATAGCAAAGTTTCCTTATTTTGCCTTCCTTCACGCTGCGGCTTCAATCGGGGCATCACCCATGCCAAAAATCACAGAAGCGTTAAACCCATCATAACTTCCTTTCCTTCTTTAAGTTTCCGTATTCATACCCAACGTAATTGCATCATCTCCTCTTTTTGATAAAGGGTTCTTCTTGTTGAATTTTCCCCTCTTCGTCATGTCGCACAGAGACGAATCACCTTCTAACTAGCCGATTCTCCGGTGAAGGCGCGAGGTCGACTCTTGCAAAAGCACCCCGACTAGGGTTATTCGGGCTAAGAAGATCATGCGGTATGTTTTCTTCTTCTTCTCCGTTCGTGTTATCCTCTTTTTATATGTGTATAGATATGATGGAATGGATCATTTTCCCCATCTTTTTGCGGCGTATGATGGGACCCTCCGAGGATGGTCAGCGCCTTTAACTCTTCGGAGAAGGGCTTCGGACTTGGCGGAGATCGATCTTCTTCTCTTGAGGAGGCATTGGTTGGGATTGAATCTCCATTCCACGAAGCTAGTGGAATCATTAAGGACCTCCCTTCCATCTATCCCCATAAAGAAACAGCGTGTTCGGACTTTCTTGGGCTCAATGAGCATGGAGGAGGGGCGAGAGAACAAGGAAGAGTCTTGGAATGTTGAGAGGTTTCAGTGTGGCAAAGCCTTTCCTCGATCCTGGGTATGGGGCGGATCGGACCCAGTTTCCTAGGTTGAAACGACGGAAAAGTGAACGTGTGGTGGTCTTGGAGGAGAGCGCCATGATTCTTGACTCGATGTGGATGAATCAAAAAACTTTCTCCAGTATCGGCGAGAAAAACTTCGAAGGAGCATATACGTAAACGCAGATACCTTCGAAGTTGATGCCAAAGGTGTCGTTGGTGATCTGGGAGGGTCATGGTGGCGTATCTTTGGGCCGGTCGTTGGTGAGGACAACTGCTGCCGTGTGGCCGTTTCGGGATGGGATGTTGAGGTTGTTCTTGCTAACACCGTTGAATGGAACCTTTGTTGCCCGAGGGATTGTTGGGGGAAGTGCTTGAAGATAGTCTTACCCGGGGACTTGTACTCAGTCCTTCGAGGGCTAGTTCTTCCCTTTTGTTATTCTGTTACGCTTTAGTTCCCAGTGTCCCCCTTTTTTGTTTTTTTTTTTTTTGTAAACTCGTTTTTTTCCTTCTTCTTCACTAGGTCAACATTTTGCTTCATATATTTTTTTGAAAGAGGTTGTGGTAGATGGCTCTACTGTGATGGTTTTACGGGTTTGCCCGATGTATTTCTCCCGATATCCGGAGGTTCGCTTGGAAAGAGATGTATTTATGTTTTTTTTTTTTTGACAAAAAGGTAATCCCTAGGGAAAAATACAAACGGTGTATTCATCTTGGGGAATTACAACTATTAAGAGGAATTGTTAAAGGAAATACTAAAAAGGGGGTGATTGGGAAGTATAAACATTTTAGGAATTGGATTCCTTGAGCCATCGCGAGTGAATTATCACGCCTTCGGTGTGTCTGCATTGATGAGCACTTGCAATATCCTCCCAAAAGGGTATCCATAACCCGAGATACGGCTCATCTTCTCCTTCATTGGGCAAATCCATTTTCTTGTCATCTTCCCAACTTGAAACGAGCTTTCCTTAACCACTACATCTCCAATTGAAAACGGGTTCGGACGTCGTGCAACCGTTTGAGTCTTGACTTCGTTGGCTTGATAGAAGTTTCCAAGCTTCTTGCAAAGTGTTCAAATGGTCCACTCCCCATTCACATTTCTTGACGACGTTTGTGCCCGATGTCGTGCCGAGTCCCCATGACGGAATGGGGAAGAAAAGACTGGATGCGAAAAGGTTGCTTGGTCAGACTTACTTGCATTTGAAAATCATGAGCTAGCGCCAACGGGTCCTCTCCAGGCCTGGGTTCCTTCAATAGCTCGTTGATGCGATAACCCGTGAGATGACTTGTTGGGAATTCCTTCGGGCGTGGACGTCGGCGAGGTGTACACCCATTTCGCTTTGTTGTCGAGCACCCATAAGCGTCCCAATATCATGTCATGATCTAGTTCTTTGACAATGTGGAACTTGCTATGCGTTATAGCGTCTCCCATCTTGATCTCTAGGTTGATGTAGCCATGCGCGTTCAAAGTTTCTCCTCTCAAGCTCTTAATCACGGAGACGGGGAATAGGTAGCGTCTTGTTTTGTAAATCTCTTGCCTTTAGTGTCTTGAAAGTAATGATGTTGTGGTCGAGAGGCCGTGTGTCGATGAGCGTGTCGTCAAATTCATTACCTCTTAAATGGGACGTGGTCGGTCCCAGTTCTCCTTCTTTGCTCCGCTTGTTTGGAAAGTTTGGGCCCCTGGCGTGGATTAGGAGAGAAAAAGTCGTTTGTGGGATACAACACGATTGAGAGCTGAAAATATCTTGTACTTGCACCTTGGAAAGATAGAGAATTTCGCATACATGTTGCATCATGGATTGTGCAGTCTCGTGCATGGAGTCCCCGAGAGGACCCAGAGTTTCTTATTGGGAGTGGGTCTCGATGCGCTCATTCATCTCTGGTTTGGAGTCCTCCGCTTCTATCCTTTCTTTGAAAATATGCTTTAGTCTGTTGCAATCGGTGGGGTGGTGAACGAACCTATGGTAATGGCGTATTGGGTTCGCCATCTCGGCCTCGGTTGGTAGGCGTGTCCCCGGAGGTGGCGATCGATAATATCATCTTGAACCCAGGCTTCTAGGAGGTCAATCACCTCCTCGATGGGAAACGGGAAATCAAAGGTATTTCCTTCGGTCTCATGATCTTTATGGGAGTTTTAGTGACGGTCTTTCGTGGCGGGGGTTCTGTTGCGCCGGCGCTTCACGTTTTTGGTGGTGGCTCGTAGTTGGGGCTTTCCTTTTCCCCTTTCGTTTACTATGTTCACGGAGGATGAGGCGGCATTAAATTGTTTGTCGATGAGCGTCTACTCCAGCGAGTTTCACGCGTGTCTTCGGATCGATTTGGCCTAGCTCTTTCCAGTAATGCTTTAGTGTTGTTGTTGCATCGTCTGGCGGCTTCATGGAGTTCGGAGAACGTTTGGAAGCGCAAGTTTTCTAACGGGTGCGGTAAATTGGAACCATACCATTGATGCATGCGTTCACCCGCTTGTTGTTCTATTACGTTTGGGTCGTGGACAATCGAGTGTTGAACCCCGAACCTTTTTAACGAAATTATTCGGATGTTCGTTATCCCATCGGTACATTCTTCCGAGGTCCGAGAAAGTAACTTGTTCGAGACACGAAGAAGTATTTCTTGTAAAACGTAGTGACTATGCTACTCTCAGTTAGGAATGTTGTTCGGTGGGATCTTTGTTATACCATGTATACGCCCTTACAAGGTAAGTGATTTTGAGAATTCCTTAAACGGAGAACGTGATTATATTCATGTTCACCTAGGGATTCCGGAAATGAGAGACATGCTCACGTGCATTCCCGGTACCATCGTACGGGGTAAATTGAGAGAAGAGTACCCCCTTGGGAGAGGGATTCTCTGCATTTCGGATGGGTAAGGGGTTGATGATGATGCACGTCCAACTCATCATTCTTGATTCGGTTGCGGAGGAGTTGTTCCAAATCTTCCCTCGTGACGAAGTTGGGCGGCTGATTTCTTTCCAAGCTGGATTCTAGTGCGAGTTTCCTCATCCGTGGAGCGTGCTCCGCCGAGGTGCTGGCGTCGGGGTTGTTGGAGACGTTCCTAAACGGCTATGGAGGACGCGAATCACGTGGTAGCTGTTCTATCGGGGTCTTGAGAAAGATGAGTACTTCCTTACCTACGTTGAAACCATATCCGTCCAAGCTCGGCGAGCATCTCTTGTCGTTCCATCAAATCAAGCGATGGTGACGTAAGGACGACTTCCTCTCGGTCCCTCCGGTCTCTCGTCCCGTCGGGCGGGATAGTTAGAACCTTAGTTGTGGTCGGAGGCGCCATGCTAGACGAAGCATTTGGGGTCGTAGCGGCGGCTCTAGCCCTGGTGGCCGGTAGCGTGACACCCAAGAGATATTTTCGTTGCCATGATTAGAGGTTGTGCGAGACACTAGAGGAGGCGGCTGGCTCAGCTAGTGATTGGCGGTGTTACACTTGAGGGAGTGCATTCGATGTTGCTTGTAGTCGGCGGTGATGCAACAACGTTATTGGGAGAGACGCCCGACATCGGGGATGCGTTAAATGTGCTTTGGTGTTCTCGGCAGCCGCTCGGACCTCGAGTTCCACCATGTTGGGATTTGACGTTCGGGAAACGAAATCAGGAGTCGGAGTTGGTATTGTAACCGATAGATCAATCCTCCCACTGTGGTCGCCAATTGTTTATAGGTGAAAATCGTTTCTGCCGATTTCGGTAAATTCGGTAGGTGAGTGAGAAACTGGTTTAAACCCTAAACAAATGTGTCAAGCACGTGAGCACTTTATAGATTCGAGAGATCAATGCAGCCAAGTCCGGCCTAAACCAAGAAATGGCCGTTCCGGACTTGCTTCGGTCACAAAGTGGAGGAGAAGGGTTGATTTGGGGAGGAAGCAAAGAAAGGTGTTGAGGCCAGAATAATTCTGGGAGAGTAGTGTCTCAACTTGTATCAGAAAGTGAAAGCTTAGGAAGCTTGCAAGAGATGAAACCTTTTGGATAACTTGCAAAGTTGCTTTTTCTGAGAGTGTTGTATTTTTTCTCCTAACCGAGACTTGTTGTCTGGTGGAATTAGGTAAGACCTATTTATACAAGTCGAGATTGAAACGTACCCTGGCCTCATGAAGGAAGAGAGTAAAGGATGAAATAATGGGAGGAGGTGGTAACCACATGGTGTTTATGGGTGAAAACGTTTTCACCATTATTTCCTCATTTATTTGACCGCTTTATTCCTTTTCACGTGTAGGATCATAATATCGCAACATACAGGGCTCGCGGGGTTAATAAACAACGATGTCGCGAGGCAGTCGCAGAGAGCTAAAATAAACGACGCAATGAATAACGACAAGCAAAACATAAAGGAGACGTAAAACTTGGCGAGGGTTAAGGAGTGTCGCGAGAACGAATGTTTGTGCACTTGCGACATTTCGCGGGACATTCCCGAAAATAAAGGATAGCTTAGCTGTCATCCACTATGTATTACCCTATATAAAGGGCTAAATGAGTCTGTTGAAAGGAGAGATCTCTTGGGAGTTGTTGGGCAAGTCATTAGGAGAGAGAAAGTTTAAGAGTGTATTAATTTCTAAGTGTAATTCTATTTCCTTGTGTAAACAATTCATGAGTTCAATCAATAAATACTCTTGATCTTACATCTTTCAATGGGTTAAATAAGTAAAATCGAGTAAGGGGTGTAGTGTGGGAAATCCTGCTACTACATATGCGCTAGAAACAGGGACGAGCAGTGATTGACGTAGAAATTGGAAAGAATTTGGATTAACAGAGAAGAGATTTGGAAAAGATACTCAAGAATTCATTGAAAAAGAAAGATGGCTAGAAGAAGAAATGTACAAGAGCAACCAACGATTGTAAGAAGAAGTGGGAGACTTGCTTTGGAGAAAGGAGGAATGAAACGGGAGAATCGTCAAGGATGAA
This sequence comes from Papaver armeniacum, assembly GCA_023531295.1. Classification (NCBI taxonomy): domain Eukaryota; kingdom Viridiplantae; phylum Streptophyta; class Magnoliopsida; order Ranunculales; family Papaveraceae; genus Papaver; species Papaver armeniacum. Next base: position 223,064 of record JAJJWW010016394.1, on the reverse strand, counting down.
TATGAGAAATGATAGAGAAGATCAAAACCAGCCACCGATCTCCCCGGTAGCAAACGGTATGTGGATTATGATAGAGTGAGTGTACATACTTGGAGATCGATTCGAAGACGAGAGGAAGAGGAGCGGCGGTGGTGAACAATGGACAAGGAGGAGGCGAGCAAGGGGTGAATGGAGAAATGAATCCGGGAAACGAAGAAATGGCGGCGTTAGAAAGATTGAGACAAACAATACACGAAGAGAGACGATTAGAAAGCGGAGGAGCGAGCAAACTTGACAAGACAAAATCATGAATTGAGGATGGAAAATATGAGATTGCAAAGTAGGAGATCTAGAAGTAGCGTGAGATCAAGTTTAAGATCGAATAGAGAAGAAAGAAGGAGAGTTCTACCAACGAAAGTACAGGAAGAAACACAAAATCCGAATACGAGCATGGCGAGAGAAGTGGGGAAATAGAAGATCGTTATATTCCTCGGCCGAAAATCTTCAAAATGAGCGGAATAGGGAAAATCAAGGAAACATGCAACTCCAGAACCGAATGACCCAATTTCTTTGAAGGGAGAATAATCTTGCACGGGAGAGAAGAATTGAGAAGAAAGCAGAGATCGAGGATGACATTGAGAGACACTACATTGAACAAGCGCGACTAGCTCGCGAAAGAGAAAGAATAAGAGCGAAAATGGAAAATCAAGAGATGGAAGAAGCAATCCGGCGAGAATAACCATGACAACCGCGAGAGAAGGAGGGAACAAAATCGTACCAATAGAAATATTAACGAAGAATATGAGAGGGTGCAGATGATGAGAGTTGAGAGGCAACCAAGAAGAGAGAACAACCGATATAATGGCGTGCGAATTGACGAAAGAGACGAAGAAGAGCGTCGCGGGGAAAGAAGAGGAGAAAATAACGAGCAGGAAGGTCAAAATAGGCACGAGCGAAGAAGGAGAGAAGCAGAGCTAAAAAGACCGGTAGAATCAAATTAAGAGGCAAATGAACAAATCTTAAGAGAAGCTAGGTGAAATGAGAGGATTCTTGAATAGTAGAAGGGAAGGAGGAAGGAGGCAGGTTAGGCGAAGCCATCGCGAGAGCTTGCGAAGAATCCCTTCACGCTAGAAATACAGATGGGAGGAATACCTCCTAAGTGCAATCTACTGCATTAACCAACATCTTTGATGGAACAACACATGCGATACAACATATTAAGGCTTATATGAGATGTATGTTACAATGGGAGAATCATGATGCCATATTGTGCAAATATTTCGCGTCAAGCTTAATAGGAGAAGCACTAAAGTGGTTTGAAGGTCTACCAAGGAACACAATCACATCATTTAACCATTTACAAGCCACATTCCTGGGAGCATACATAAGTAACAACTCTTCGCGACCGGTGTTGAAGATGTATTGGGTTGAAACAAAGGGTTGGCGAGAGCTTAAGGCGGATTGACAATAAGATGGAGGACCATGTGTAGCGAAATGGCGGGACGGGTTGAGGAAAGATATCTCATACTCTCATTTGTGAATGCTCTCTTCGCGACTAACTTGTTATACATTCAAATTTTAAAATCAAAAATACAATCACGATGGCGAAGCTGAGAATTACAGGAAGAATATATTGCCTTAGAAGAAAGACGAATGAAATGAATTCTTATCCGATCGCGAACACAAACTCGAATGCTGCGAACGCAAGCTTGTTACCTCAATTCATAAATACGATGGCGAGCACTTCGCAAGGACGGCAAGCAAGGAAAGGCGATGAGGGACAACGAGAAGATAGTAGCTATGGGAAGCCACGATCAAGAAGAGTTTGAACGAGAAAGGAACTATTACAACCGTAACAACAATAATAAGATTCGGAGAGGCTAGATCATGTGCAAGAAACTTATGGTGGACGAAGGCAAAATAACCGTGGAGGACGGAGAAGTCGCGAGAATAGTGTGGGAAGAGATTAGGATGCCCCCACCGAATGCTAGTGTTGAAAAGATCCGGGAAGCTATACTTGTGATGGAAAATGTACCAGCACCTTGGAACGTGGGAATGGAACCACCACCGGGCGATAGAAGTCATGAGTTTTGTTCTTACCATCGCTTCCATGGACATCAGACAAACGATTGTAGAAACATAAAGAGAATTATTCTCAGGATGATTGATCAGGGGAAGCTAAATCACTTTCTAAAGGGAGAAGAAACAGGCCAAACATTACCACCACCACCAGAGATGCACGAATAGTGTCGGCGAAAGGAAAGGAAACATTTGTTATAGAAATTGGAACAAAAGCTAGAAATTTGAACTTGCAACTCTATCGTCCACTCCTATCGCACAATCGAAGATTTTCATGACAACGTGCTCAGTAGAGTCTTTGCGAGAGATGCTAATGATAAAGAAATAATGAGTGCGGAGAGAACGACGCGATTAGAAAAATGGCGGTTGAAGACTATTTCTTTCTCTGCGAGATGAAGTGCCAAAAGGAAGAGAAACACACGATAGCCCGTTGGTTGTGAAACTAGAGATTAACCCGAAACCGAGTCAATGGAGAAAATGATGAGGCGAAAGCTTGCTTGGGCGATCAACCGAATTCTAATTGACACCGGAAGTTCGGTGAATATTCTCTTCTACCATACTTACAAGACGATGGGAGGAAAAGATGAGGATTTGATCCCTCGACATACAAGATATATGGCTTTAATGGCACTGCAAACAAACCAAAGGGAGAGGTTCACATGAGAATACCTCTACAAGGATTATCAACTGATATTTTATTCTGTGTGGTTGATGTGGAATCTCCATATAATGCGCTGATTGGGAGGCCATGGCTTCATGAAATCTTGGGAATCGCGTCAACATATCATCAATGTATAAAATTTTCAAATCCAAATGGTATTGGTATCATACAAGGAGACTGGAAGGAGTCGCAGCAATGTCATGAGGTCGATGTAGAAAGCTGCGAAGAAAGAAATACCAAAAGAAAGGGTTGGAAGCAACATGTGAGAAATGAACAGAGAAAGGAAAAACTAATGGTAGATGCTATAGAAGTGAGGGCTGAACATATCTCGCGAGGTGAATGCCTGGAGACAGACCAATATTATGACAATAAAGAAGCAAAAGATATGAGGAACAAAAGGCATAAGAAGTGAATAATCAATAAAAGCAGGAGGCAAAGTAAAATTGAAGTAATGATGTGCGAGAATCTACAGACCAAGAGTAAAATGAGAATTCGACTAAGAAAGAAAAGTGAAATACAACAAATGAAACAAACTATGCGAATACTTCGTAAACAAATATCGACAAATAATGAAACATGAATGATTGAATGATTTAACAAATATGAATGCGCAAAAGAATGGGACGAACCTTTATGGCGTACACCTAGTTCGCGAATAACATTTCGTAAGAGGCAAATGTAAGACCTAAAGTGCGTCATATAAGGGGTATCTCTCGCCATGGTTCGGGGAAGGTTACACCGCTCTGAAACTTTGAACCATGAAAATTTGGGGCCCATGAAAGCCTATCCGGAGAGGTACCTTGGATTCCCAACTATATATATAAGGTTATACCACTGGTTGGGCGACCAGGTCTCTTCCAAGGAGTCGGTGTATGCTCAAGGCGCCGAGGTACACGGTTGAGCGAGTGCCGGGATGGATGAACCTACCCCTGGCCATTCTTGGCAAGTCTTGGCATGCGTTGCACTCGCAGAAAACTCCACTTAGGGTGCAGTCTCGTAACCATAAACCATATAGGTATAAGGGATAAGAGGCTGCGAAAACAACTTGTTGTTGTTAAGACCGGATGGGAGGAGCTAGTCTTGTATGGCCGATGTTTCGCCTCCTTGAAGGGGCAACCGGGAGATGATAAGGGCGACGCTCTCCATTAGGGGAGTGTCAAAACAGACGCGCAAATGTCATAAGGCTATGTTTTCGCAAGAGAATTTAGGCTCGTCATATTTGTGCAATGATCTGCAGAGGCAATAATACTAACGCGAGGGTAAGGCGAGATCAATGGGTCTTTACACGAAAGTGTACGGACGTCCTGCGATTTCGTCGCACGGCAGCTTTTCAATGTCATGGGGCTTTATGTTCGCAAGGATATCTAGGCCTGTCATATTGTCGCAACTAAAACATCTGAGAGGCAAAAATACTTGGAAAATGATAAGACAAGATCAATGGGTCTTTACATGCAAGTGTAAAGGGCGTCTGCGATTTTGTCGCAATAAAAGGTGGCGAGGGAGGACCTCTAATTAGGGAGGTCTAACTTGGAAGACCACGCAAAAATGATAAGGCAAGGTCAATGGGCCTTTGCATGAAAATGTAAAGGCGGCCTGCGACCTTGTCGCAACAAAAAGAGATAGAATTCTCAATTCATGAAGATACCAGCGACCTAGTCGCGACGATCCATTCAATAACAATAAAATTGTTATCCAACAAAATACATGATGACACCTAAAATCTTCCATCTCGAAGATAAATAACGAGAGCAAGTATGGGAATGGGAAAGATGGAATATTGTTATTCATCTTAGATGAAAGAGTTATACATCAATAATGCTAGCTAATTATATTACAAAGAAGAAGCTATTGCCAAAAAGGGGAGTGAAGATTGAATTTATGAACAACGGTTCAAGAAGTACACTACAATAAAAAGATACGAAATGTACAATAATCACAAACGTGAAGGAAAACAAAAAGAATTATCTCTTTGGTGATTCTTCTCCTTTATCGATTCTTCGATTCCATTATTCTCATCGCCGAATTTTCTCCTTCGCTAGCCTCACTATCGAAACGTGCGAGACAGGGCGGATTCTCGGGAACTTCTACGAAAGCCAAGGATATGATTGAAGAGGGATTTTGTGGTCATTACAAACATACTCCATGGCTTTGTTACGATAACGAACGGCATCATTATTAAAATTCGCCACTGTCGTTTCAAATTGTTTCTTCAACTTGGAATACTTATTATTGCGGAGGGGAGACTTACATGCGGTTGTTGTTTTGATTCAAGTTCTTCAATCCTCACTTTGGGAAATTCCTTGCAGTTGCTCTTTTTGATTCAAGCTCGCAATCCTAGCTTGAAATCTTTTCTCGAGTCTATAAAGTAACAACAAATTAATGATTTATAAACGGTACAACGGGAATAAGAAACGAAGGTATAATAAGCAACCTTCTCTGTCGGATATCATATCTTTAACCAAGGAAGTATGCTCGGCATGAAGACTAACATCAACACCTAGGTTATTTACGGCATTATCTAAAACTTTCGCAGCCAGTGCGAATTCATCATCATTATTTATAACAAGGAGTGAGCGAATTTGATCTTCTCGCTCACTAAGTAAGGAATTCAGCGAAGCAATTCATCTCGCTCAATTTGTAGCTCAAGAAGAGATTTTTGAAATGTTGTTAATGCCTGTGCACCATTATTAGCAATGCGATCTTTGTCATCTATATGGTCACTAATTTTCTTCCTCAAAATTTTGGTTTCTTTATGAGACTCAAGAAACATTTGTTTAAATTGGTTGGCTGTACTTAAACCGGATCTATGTTCAATTTCTAAAAGGCGATATTTGATGGTTCATTTAATGAAAGGGAGTTAATTTTGTTCGATGAACTACTTAAAGAGTTGTTGAGGTGAGCGAGAAGAAGGTTATTATCCATAGGTTCGAAATGTATGGAGAAGAATAGCCTCATCGGAGAGATTATATACATCTGCGAAAGTAATAAGTTAGGGGGCAATATGCGACCGATGAAACAAAAATAGTAAAAAGGAGGAAAAATTTTATACCATAAAGTTCTTTGATTAGCGTTACGAAGAGTGGACACCCTATCTTTTTTGGGAGTCAAGTTCGGTATTCAACTTTTGAATTCTCTCGTCTTTATCGCGAGATGCCGGACTTCAATTTCTAGTTCTCGAATCCTCTTGTTTAATTGAGAATTCTTCCTTTCAAGATTGTTGCGTCTTCTCTCAAGATCTGAGGCAATTACAAAAGAAGTCCTTCCAACCTATGAAAGAAGATAGAAAAACCATTAATACATATACATTTAAACAATATAAAGTCAATGGGAAATATGATTATATGCATACCAAAGACCCAAGTGCATTCAAAAAGTCGGGAGACACGATTCTAGAAGCTCCATTGAAAGAATCATTGCCTTCTAAGTAAAGTAGCATTACACACATTTGCGAGAGTCCCGCAAAGAGAAGCTAGGGGAGCATCTCCCATTCCTTGGAAAAGTCGAGAAGATGCTGATAACCGATCCATAGGAGAACCAGGCCGGTGGAGTCTTTTTAGTGAGAGAGATTCGAATCATGGTCATCTTCATCGGAGGATTCGGAGTTTGAGTTAAGGCGAGAAGAAGGCCGAGCCTTTCGCTTCTTAGATAATGGAGCGGAAGATTTATCTTTGCGAGCAGCAGTTTTACCCTTACTTCTAATCTTCGCGGCTAAAGTTTCTTCAACTCCAACCTTCGCATACGTGTAAAGATAAGAAAACGAGAGGCAACAATATTGTTTTAAATGAAAAGAAAGGAAATGTTTCTTACTTCACTCGTAGCGATCGAAGCAATGTCGAGTATCCTCCGACGGATCCTTCTTGTAGCTCCTTCTTAACTGCGGTTATCGAAAGATTTCACAAACTCGACAATGATAGAAAGAAAGATTGCGAAAGCAAAATTTGAAGTAGGAAACATACCTCTTTCTTCTTCTCGGGCCATTTGAATTCCCAAGGATGATATCTGCGAGATTTGCGGGAAGAACATGCGAGCCCGCAATGTAAGGGCCATTTAAGATCAAGGGTACAACCCACCATTTCTCATCTTTGGAATGACGAGGAGAAGTATTATTGCACAGGTGCCAATCAATATCTTGCATGAGTAATTTATCTTGGGGGACATTATCCTTTTTCTTGAGTGAATGCCCAGTAAGATTTCACATTCACCATAGTTATCAACTGCATAATTTTCAAAAAAGTTTTCTACGGTGTACTTCTCGTGACTATTTCCAAGTCTGCGAATTTGGGGTTTCAGAATTAATTAGGGTATAAAGATCCTTTGCCGGCACCGCGGTTCGCGAACTCAAGCATCGGCGGAATGCAATCGCCACTTAATTGATAAAAACGGCTCGAGAGAATTTTTCATGGGCCAAGATTTCATAAAATAAAGGCATCTCGGGATTGTATAAGGGGATGGGAAGTCCTGAGAGAAGTTGACCTAGCGAGACAATAATTTTTGATCATCACATTGATGATCATAAAACAATTTTGCAGAAAGAATAGATGAAGGTTCTTGATTGGGAATGGTTGATAGAGTAAAACCCGTCTCCATCAATTTCATTTAACTTCTTCAAAAGAAGACTTGTATGCTCGACTCATAGAGGCCATTATCGGTATGGGAATGAATGGGAGGTTGGAGATTAGGATCGGCGTTAGAAAAAACGAAGAAAAGATTTGCGGTAAGCGAAAGCGCAAATTGCGGAAGGAGAAAATCAAAGAGAAGTTGCGAGAGAGAAACTAAAGAATGAAAAGGAGAGGAAAAGAAAACTATATATAGGGAAAAAGATCCTCGAGAAAAAGCGAGGTCATTTAATGCGAGAAGAGACATGAACGGTCAAGAATAAACGGTTGAAAGAGACGTGTCAAGAAAAGACATTAATAATCAAAATCCGTGTAAAAGTACAAAAATTGAAAAAGATAAAGATAAGCGATCGCGACAAATCAAAAGAATCACTCTTATGATACTCTTCCCTTCGCAGGAGAAATATGAGGAGAGACAGGAGACGACACTTCGTATATACCTCAAAGAAGCTTCGGAACTTCGCAAAAGAATAGAGGCAAGTACGTACTTTTCAAAGTACAGTATTCTTCTGCTCGTTCCATCATCAGCAAAGACCAAAGATTATTACAACAACAGATTTTTCCTTAAAGATCGCTCTTCAAGCAATATTCAAGGAAAAAGAGGCAAGATGTAGGATCATAATATCGCAACATACGGGGCTCGCGGGGTTAATAAACAACGATGTCGCGAAGCGATCATGACTAAAATAAGCAGCCCCAATGAATAACGACAAGCAAAACATAAAGGAGACGTAAAACTTGGCGAGGTTAAGGAGTGTCGCGAGAGCGAATGTTTGTGCACTTGCGACACTTCGCGGGACATTCCCAGAAAATAAAGGATAGCTTAGCTGTCATCCACTATGTATTACCCTATATAAAGGGCTAAATGAGTCCATTGAAGGGAGAGATCTCTTTGAAGTTGTTGGGCAAGTCATTAGGAGAGAAAAGTTTAAGAGTGTATTAATTTCTAAGTGTAATTCTATTTCCTTGTGTAAACAATTCATGAATTCAATCAATAAATACTCTTGATCTTACATCTTTCAATGGGTTAAATAAGTAAAATCGAGTAAGGGGTGTAGTGTGGGAAATCCTGCTACTACATCACGCTTTCTTAATGTGAGCGTAGTGTACGGCGCAAAGCGTGACCGCCAAACCAAAACCCTAGAAAGCATCCCCGGTTTGTGTTGATATCTCCCGGTGTTGGTTGCACCTTGAGTGCAAGTGGCGCTGCTAGTGGCGCGTGTGGCATGTGCCATTGGCATGTGCGGGATGCCTTTGTTGCGGGTTGCATCTTGAGTGCGAGTGGCAATGCTAGAGCTGCTAGTGGCGTGTGTGGCATGTGCAGAATGCCTTGGTGGTAGGTTGTACGTTGAGTGTAAGTGGCAATGCCTGCTAGTGACGCGTGTGGCAAGTGCAAATGGCGTGTTCGGCCATTAGGGTAGTGACACAGTAAAGAAAAGCTACGACGATGCGTGTTGGCATGTGCCAATGGCATGCTCGGCCATTTGGGTCGCGCCTTGGTTGAAAAAGCTACCCCGTGGCGTGTTGGCATGTGCCAATGGCATGCGTGGCCAATTTGGGTCGCGCCTTGGTAGAAAAAGCTACCAACGAGCGTGTTGGCATGTGCCAATGGCATGCGTGGCGATTTGGGCCGCGCCCTGGTAGAAAAAGCTACCGGTGGCGTGTTGGCATGTGCCAATGGCATGCGTGGACAGTTTGGGCCGCGCCCTGGTAGAAAAAACTACCAGCGAGCGTGTTGGCATGTGCCAATGGCATGCGTGGCCAATTTGGGTCGTGGCTTGGTAGAAAAAGCTACCAGCGAGCGTGTTGGCATGTGCCAATGGCATGCGTGGCCAATTTGGGTCGCGCCTTGGTAGAAAAAGATACCAGCGGTGCGTGTTGGCATGTGCCAATGGCATGCGTGACCAGTTTGGTGCGCCCTGGTAGAAAAAGCTACCCGGCGGCGTGTTGGCATGTGCCAATGGCATGCGTGGCCCAATTTGGGCCGTGTCACAGTAGAAAAAGCTAGCGGCGGCGTGTTGGCATGTGCCAATGGCATGCGTGGCCGATTTGGGCACGCATGGTAGAAAAAGCTACCGGCGAGTGTGTTGGCATGTGCCAATGGCATGTGTGGCCAATTTGGGTCGCGCCTTGGTAGAAAAAGCTACCGGTGCGTGTTAGCATGTGCCAATGGCATGCGTGGCGATTTGGGCAGCGCCTGTTGAAAAAGCTACCCGGCGAGCATGTTGGCATGTGCCAATGGCATGCGTGGCCGGTTTAGTCGCGCCTTGGTAGAAAAAGCTACCGGCAAGCGTGTTGGCATGTGCCGATGGCATGCGCGGCCAATTTGGGTGGTGCCTTGGTAGAAAAATCTACCGGTGCGTGTTGGCATGTGCCAATGGCATGCGTGGCCAATTTGGGTCGCGCCTTGGTAGAAAAAGCTACCCGGCGGTGCGTGTTGGCATGTGCCAATGGCATGCGTGGCTAATTTGGCACAGGTTGCATGGTTTGCAAGCCTAGGTGCGGGCGCTACTTTGGCATGGCGCGGGCTGTAAGGGTGTTTGGGCTTGGCGTGGAGTGACCGGCGTAGCTGGGGCCAGCGAGTGTGTTTGGCATGGCGCGGCTAGCTCGGGCTAAGTGTGGCTGGCATGATTTGCCATTGGCACGGAGGTCCCCTAGCATGGTTGGCATGCTTTAGGCGCGTTTGGTATTGCTTGGCATGATTTGCCATTGGCATAGAGGTGCGGTTAGCATGGTTGGCATGCTTGGCGCGTTAGGTATGGGCGGCATGCTTTGCCATTGGCATAGAGGTGCGGTTAGCATGGTTGGCATGCTTCGGCGCGTTTGGTATGGCTGGCACGATTTTCCATTGGCATAGAGGTGCGGCTAGCTTGGGCTAGGTGTGGCTGGCATGATTTGCCATTGGCACGGAGGTGCGGCTAGCATGGTTGGCATGCTTGGCGCGTTTGGTATGGGGCATGCTTTTCCATTGGCATAGAGGTGCGGCTAGCTTGGGCTAGGTGTGGGCTGGCATGATTTGCCATTGGCACGGAGGTGCGGCTAGCATGGTTGGCATGCTTTGACACGTTTGGTATGGTTTATGCTTTGCCATTGGCATAGAGGTGCGGCTAGCTTGGGCTAGGTGTGGTGGCATGATTTGCCATTGGCACGGAGGTGCGGCTAGCATGGGTGGCATGCTTGGCGCGTTTGGTATGGGCTGGAATGCTTTGCCATTGGCATAGAGGTGCGGCTAGCTTGGGCTAGGTGTGGCTGGCATGATTTGCCAGTGACACGGAGGGGAATTAGGGTTTTGTTCATTGTAACCTAATTTGAAAAAAATACCCCCTATTAATTACGACTACATGCATTAAAAGTCCTAATAAATGTGTCACTTGTGACATTAGGTTATTAGGGGTTTTACGATTTTACCCTTTGTTTAAAAACCACCATCAACAGGGTGAAAATCGTTTCTGCTGATTTTGGTAATTTTGGGTGTGTTGGTGAGAAACAAATCTAAACCCTAAACAATGTATGTTGCACGAGAGTACTTTTGATTCGAGAGATCAATGCATGCAATCTGGCCTAAGCCAAGAAATGGCCATTCCAGGCTTGCTTCGGTCACAAAGTGAAGGAGAATGGTTGGTCTTAGGGAGGGAAGCGAAGAAAGTGTTGAGACCATGTTGATTATGGAAGTGTGGGAGTTTTATGACTTGTATCAGAAAGTAGAACTGGTAAGCAGGATGGAAAGCTACCAGGTGATTTCTAGATATTGTGTGTTGCCGACCAAAAACTTTTCCTTTTGGTGGAAATATGAAACCTATTTATACAAGTCATAGTGAAACGTACCATGGTCTCGTAAGAAGTGGAAACGATTGAGTGGTGGAAGAAAAGAGTAATGTGTAAGCGCGGACGTTATGCTTCCATGATGAAGGAAGTGAATTCGTGTAACAGTCGAGTCATTACTCTTCCATGATGAAGGAAATGAATTGTTTACACCGTTACTTCTCACAACCACTAATTATCCTACTTCATGACACTTTCTTATAATCAGGCGCATTGCACGCCGTGCAAGTTGTTTATGGGTAAAAATCGTTTACGCGATTTCGGTAAATTCGGTAGGTGAGTGAGAACCGATTCAAACCCTAAACAAATGTGCTAAACATGAGCACTTTATAGATTCGAGAGATCAATACGTACAAGTCCGGACTAAACCAAGAAATGGCCGTTCCAAACTTGCTTGGCCACAAAGTGGAGGAGAAGGGTTGATTTGGGGAGGGAAGCAAAGAAAGGTGTTGAGACCCGAGTAGTTGGGAGAGTAGTATCTCGACTTGTATCGAGAAGTAAAATCTTGGGAAGCTTGCAAGAGATGGAAGCTTTTGGGAGAGCTTGCAAAGTTGCCTTTACGAGAGTGTAGTATTTTCTCTCGACCGAGTGTTGTTGTCTGGTGGAAATATGTAAGACCTATTTATACAAGTTGAGATTGAAACGTACCACGGCCTCATGAAGGAAGAGAGTAAAGGGTGAAATAATGGGAGGAGGTGGTAACCGCATGGTTTAATGGGCGAAAACGTTTTTCACCATTATTTCCTCTTTTATTTGACCGCTTTATTCCTTTTCACGCTTTCTTAATGTGAGCGTAGTGTCTGTGCATCTTTGTGACCGCCAAACAAAACCTAAAGAAGCATCCCCGGTTTGTGTCGATGTCTCGAGTGTTGGTTGCATCTTGAGTGAAAGTGGCGCTGCTAGTGGCGCGTGTGGCATGTGCTAATGGCATATGCGGAATGCCTTGGTGGTAGGTTGCACGGTTTGCAAGTTAGGTTACCCGGCGTGTGTGTTTTGGCATGTGCCAATGGCATGTGCGGAATGCCTTGGTGGTAGGTTGCACGGTTTTGCAAGTTAGGTTACCGAGCGTGTGTGTTTGGCGTGTGCCAATGGCTCGTGCGGCAATGTTGACCTAGTTGCAAGTCTTGCAAGCCTAGGGCGCTATGTTTGGCGTGGGCCAAAGGCATAGCGGCTTGGAAGTATGGCTTGTGGCACGTGTTGGCATGTGCCAATGGCACGTGCGGCCATGTTGACCTAAATGCAAGTCTTTCAAACCTAGGGCGCTATGTTGGGCGCGGGCCAAAGGCATAGCGGCTTAGAAATATGGCTTGCGGCACGTGTTGGCATGTGCCAATGGCACGTGCGGCCATGTTGACCTAGTGCAAGTCTTGCAAACCTAGGGCGCTATGTTGGCGTGGGCCAAAGGCATAGCGGCTTGGAAATATGGCTTGCGGCACGTGTTGGCATGTGCCAATGGCACGTGCGGCCATGTTGACCTAGTTGCAAGTCTTGCAAACCCTAGGGCGCTATGTTGGCGTGGGCCAAAGGCATAGCGGCTTAGAAATATGGCTTGCGGCACGTGTTGGCATGTGCCAATGGCACGTGCGGCCATGTTGACCTAGTTGCAAGTCTTGCAAACCTAGGGCGCTATGTTGGCGTGGGCCAAAGGCATAGCGGCTTAGAAATATGGCTTGCGGCACGTGTTGGCATGTGCCAATGGCACGTGCGGCCATGTTGACCCTAGTTGCAAGTCTTGCAAACCTAGGGGCGCTATGTTGGGCGTGGGCCAAAGGCATAACCGCTTAGAAATATGGCTTGCGGCACGTGTTGGCATGTGCCAATGACACGTGCGGCCATGTTGACCTAGTTGAAAGTCTTGCAAACCTAGGGCGCTATGTTGGGCGTGGGCCAAAGGCATAGCGGCTTGGAATTTGGCATTGTTGCCATGGTGCGCGAAGTGCGGCTTGGTTTGGCATTGTTGCTTGCGGTGCGCGATATGCGGCTTGGTTTGGCATTATTGCCATGGTGCGCATATGTGGCTTGGTTTGGCATTGTTGCCGTGGTGCCAACATATGCGGCTTGGTTTAGCATTGTTGCCATGGTGCATGATATGCGGCTTAGTTTGTCATTGTTGCCACTGGTGCGCGATATGCGGCTTGGTTTGGCATTGTTCTTAGTGGTGCGATATGCGGCTTGGTTTAGCATTATTCTTAGTGGTGCGCAATATGCGGCTTGGTTTGGCATTGTTGCCGTGGTGCGCGATATGCGGCTTGGTTTGGCATTGTTGCCGTGGTGCGCAGATATGCGGCTTAGTTTGGCATTGTTGCCATGGTGCGCGATATGCGGCTTGGTTTTGGAATTAGGGTTACGTATTTGAAAACCTAATGCGGTATTTTGAAAAAATACCCCTATTAATTATTACACACGAGTTAAATGCTCTTAGTTAATGTGTTGCGGGTACCACTAGGTCATGGGGTTTTACGATTTTACCCCTTGTTTAAAAACCACCATCAACATTAAGTCCCATGCTTAGCTCGGAACCGGGGCTTTGTTGCGAGGTAAGCATAAGATGGTGACAGACTATCAACAGCAAACCGTAAAGAGAATTGAGGGGCTTGTCTGACCTTTTATAAATAGGATTTGGAATCCCCGCCTCTGGGAGTTTTGCACAAATCGGAGAGGCGGCACAATTGGTGGGGCCAGTGCGGCTTGGGCGACGTTGGGAAGTTGGCGTGAGTTGGGAAGCGAGTACGCTGGGCCGGTGAGACCGCGCAATGTGGAAGCCATGCGTGCTTGTAGGCGTGACTTGGGAAATTGCGTGTCTTTGGCTGGTGGGGCCGAGCGCAATGTGGAAGCTGTGCGTGCTTGCGGGCGTGGCCGATGTAAACAAGGAGGGAGTTCCTTAGATAGCAAAGTTTCCTTATCTTGCTTTCCTTCACGTGCGGCTTCCATTAGGGCATCATCCATGCCAAAAAATCTGGAAGCATTATGTCTTTCATTGCTCCCTTTCCTTTTTAAGGTTCCATATTCATACCCATCGCGAATGTATCGTCTCCTTGTTTGAGAAGGGGTTCTTCTGTTGATTCCCCTTTTCCTTTGCTTTGCGGTGCGTTTTCTTCTTCTCTTTTGTTCACGCTATCCTCTTTTTATATGTGTATAAACAGGATGGAACTTGATTATCTTTCCATTTCTTGCGAGTGTATGATGGGATCTTCGAGAGGCAGTAGTGCCTTTAACTTTTTGGAGAAGGACCTCGAGAGGAGATCGATCTTCTTCTCTTGAGGAGGTATTAGTTGGGGTTGAATCTTTGTTCAGTGAAGCTAAAGAAATTATTAAGGACCTCCCTTCAATCTATCCTCACGAAGAACAGTGCATGTTCGGACTCTCTTGGGTTCGGTGGACGCGGAGGAGAACGCCATGATTCTTGATTTTGATGCGAATGAATCAAAAACTTCCTTGAAGTGTCGATGAGAAAACTTTGAAGGAGTACATGATAAGCGAGACAGCCTTTGAAGTTGATGTCAAAGATGTTATTGATGATCTGGAGGGGTCATGGTGGCGTATCTTTGGAATAGTTGTCGGGGAGGACACTGCTTGCTGCTTGTGGCCGCTGGATGGGATGTTGAGGTTGCTTGTGTTAAAACCGCTGAATGGAACCTTTGTTGCCCGAAGGATTCTTTGGGGAAATGCTTGAAGATAGCTTTGCCGGAAGGGACCTGCGCTCCATCCTTCGAGGGCTAGTTCCTCCTTTGTTTTTCTCACAGTTTGCTTAGTTCCACGATTTTTTTGTAAACACATCTTTCCCTTCTTCTTCATCGAGAAACCTTTTTGTTTCATATATATATATTTTTGAAAAGGGTTGTTGTATGATGGCCCCTACAATGGTTTTACGGGTTCTTGATGTATTTCTCCGATATCTCAAGGATTCGCTCGGGAAGAGATATATTTATTTTTTTTTTTTTTTGACAAAGGGAGATCTCCAGGGAAAAATACAAACGGTGTATTCATCTTTGGAAGTCTGACTATTAAGAGGAATGATTTAAAGGAAATGCGAAAAAGGAGTGATTGGGAAGTACAACATTTAGGGATAGGGTTCCTTGAGCCATCGCGAGTGAACTATCACGCCTTGGTGTGGATCGCATTGATGAGCTTGCAATATCCTCCCAAAAGGGTATCCAACTTGGATACTGCTCGTCTTCTCCTTCACCAGGCAAATCCATTTTTATTGTCATCTTCCCAACTTGAAACGTGCTTTCTTTGACCACTACATCTCCAATTGAAAACGGTTCGGACGTCGTGCAACCGTTTGAGTGTTGGCTTCAATAGAAGTTTCCAAGCTTCTTGCAAAGTGTTTAAATGGTCCAGACCTCCCATTCGCATTTCTTGACAGCGTTCGTGCGATCGCGCCGAGTCCCCATGACGGAAAGGGGGAAGGAAAGGCTGAGTTTGCGAGAAAAGGTTGCTTGGTCGAGACTTACTTGCATTCGAAAACCATGAGCTAGCGCCAACTGGTCCTCTCCGGATGTCGGGTTTCTTGATGGTTTTGTTGATGCGATAACCGAGTGGGATGATTTGTTGGAATTTACTTCGGGCGTGGACGTTGGCGGAGCGCACATCAATTTTCGCTTTGTTGTCGAGCACCCATAAACGTCCCAATATCATGTCGTGATCTAGTTCTTTGACAATATGGAATTTGCTATGTGTTATAGCGTCTCCCCCATCTCGATCTCTAAGTTGATGTAGCCATGCGCGTTCAAAGCTTCCCCTCTCAAGTCCTTAATCACGGACGGGGGGAATAGGTAGCGTCTTGTTTTATAAATCCTGCTGCCTTGGTGTCTTGAAAGTAATGATGTTGTGGTAGGAGGCCGTGTCGATGAGCGTGTCGTCAAATTTGTTATCTCTTAAACGGGACGTGGTCAGCGGTCCCAGGTTCTCACGCTTCGCTGTTTGGGAAGCTTGGGCCCATTAGCGTGGATTAGAGGAGAGAAAAAGCCGTTTGCCGGATACAACATGATTGAGAGCTGCGAAAATATCTTGGCGCCCGAACCTTGGAAAGATAGAGAATTTCGCATACATGTCGCATCATGGATTGTACGGTCTCGTGTACGAGTCCCCAGAGGAACCGCATTTCTTATTGGGAGTGGGTCTCGATGCACTCTTTCGTCTCCTAGTTGGAGCTCTCCTGCTTCTATCCTTTCTCGAAAATATGCTTTAGTCTTTGCAATCGCTAGTCGGGTGGTGAACGAACTGTGGTAATGGAAGTATTTGGGGTTTGCCATCTCGGCCTCGGTTGGTGGACGTGCGGCGGTGGCAATCGATGACATCATCTTGAACCCGAGGCTTCTAGGAGGTCAATCACCTCCTCGATGGGGAACGGGAAATCAAGGATATTTCCTCCGGCCTCACGATCTTTGCACGAGAGGTTTTAGTGGCGATCTTCCCGTTGCGAGGGTTCCGTTGCGCCGGCGCTTCATGTTTCTACCGGTGGCTCATAGTTGCGGCTTTCCTCTTTCCTCTTTCGTTCACTATGTTCACGGAGGATGAGCCGGCATTAAATTGTTTCTTTGATGAGGCGTCTACTCCCGCTAGTTTCACGTGCGTCTTGATTCGAGTTGGCCTAGTCCTTTCCGATAATCTTTAGTGTTGTTGTTGCGAGATCGTCGCGCCTCATGGAGTTCGGAGAATGTTTGGAAAGCAAGATTTTCTAGCGGGCGCGGTGAGATTGGGACCATACCGTTGATGCATGCGTTTACCAATTGTTGCTCGGTCACATTTGGGTCATGACGGTCAGTGCTTGAACCACGAACCTTTTGACGAAATCATTCGGATGTTCGTTATCCCAGTACATTCTCCCGAGGTCTGAAAAGGTAACTTGTTCGAGACACGAAGAAATACTTCTGTAAAACGCGGTGACCATGCTATTCCGGTTAGGAATGATGTTCGTTGGGATCTTTGTTGTACCATGTATACGCCCTTCCGGTAAGTGATTTTGAAAATTCCCTTAAACGAAGAACGTGATTGTATTCATGTTCGCCCAAGGATTCAGGAAGCGAGAAAAATGTTCGCGTGCATTCCGGTACCATCGTACGGGGGTAAATTGAGGAAGAGTACCCCCTTGGGACAAGGAT
This sequence comes from Papaver armeniacum, assembly GCA_023531295.1. NCBI lineage: Eukaryota > Viridiplantae > Streptophyta > Magnoliopsida > Ranunculales > Papaveraceae > Papaver > Papaver armeniacum. Next base: position 205,800 of record JAJJWW010016394.1, on the reverse strand, counting down.
TCTCTCGTATTTCGGATGGGTAAGGGGTTGGTGATGATGTACATCAAACTCATCATGCTTGATTGATCGCGTGAGTTGTTCCAAATCTTCTCTCGTGACGAAGTTGGGTGGTTGATTTCTCTCCAACGGGACTCTAGTGCGAGTTTCTTCATCCGTGGAGCGTGTCTGCCGAGTGCGGCGTCGGGGTTGTTGGAGGTGCTTCTAGGCGTCTCTAGAGGATGCGACTCACGGGTAGTCGCTCTGTCGGGGTTTTGAGAAAGGTGAGCACCTCTTTTTGTGTTGAAGCCATGTCTGTGCAGGCTCACGGAGGCGTCTCTGTCGTTCCATCAAATCGGCGATGGTGACGTAAGAGGGCGACTTCCTCTGGTCCCTCCTGGTCTCTCGTCCGTCGGCGGGGTAATTGGAACCTTAGTTGTCGGAGGCGCCATCTTGGAAGAAGCATTCGGGGTCGTGGTGGCGGCCCTAGCTCGCAGTGACCGGGGCGTGACACTGAAGAGATATTCTCGTTGCCGTGATTAGAGGTTGTGCGAGAGACGCTAGAGGAGGCAACGGCTCTGGCCCCAGTGATAGGCGGTGTTACACTTAAGGGAGTGCATTCGATGTTCTTTGTTGTCACTGGTGAAGTAACAACGTTATGGGGAGAGACGCCAACGTCGGGGATGCGTTACTGCTTGATGTTTTCGGCAGCCTCCGGATCGAGTTCCACCATGTTGGGATTTGACGTTCGGAAAATGAAATCGGGAGTTGGTATTGTAGCCAATAGATCAATCCTCCCGCCGTGGTCGCCAATTGTTTTATGGGTAAAAATCGTTTTTGCCTATTTCGGTAAATTCGGTAGGTGAGTGAGAAAACCCATTCAAACCCTAAACAAATGTGCTTTGCACATGAGCACTTTATAGATTCGAGAGATCAATCTGTACAAGTCCAGCCTAAACCAAGAAATGGCCGTTCCGGACTTGCTTCGGTCACAAAGTGGAGGAGAAGGGTTGATTTGGGGAGGAAGCAAAGAAAGGTGTTGAGACCGAGTAGTTACGGGAGAGTAGTATCTCGACTTGTATCGGAAAGTAAAAGCTTGGGAAGCTTGCAAGAGATGGAAGCTTTTGGGAGAGCTTGCAAAGTTGCCTTTACGAGTGTAGTATTTTTCTCTGGCCGAGACTTGTTATCTCGGTGGAAATAGGTAAGACCTATTTATACAAGTCGAGATTGAAACGCACCACGGCCTCATGAAGGAAGAGAGTAAAGGGTGAAATAATGGGAGGAGGTGGTAACCGCATGGTTTAATGGGCGAAACGTTTTTTACCATTATTTCCTCTTTTATTTGACCGCTTTATTCCTTTTCAAGCTTTCTTAATGTGAGCGTAGTGTACGCTGCATCTTGTGACCGCGCCAAACCAAAACCCTAAAGAAGCATCCCCCGGTTTGTGTCGATGTCTCGAGTGTTGGTTGCATCTTGAGTGCAAGTGGCGCCTGCTAGTGGCGCGTGTGGCATGTGCCAATGGCATGTGCGGAATGCCTTAGTGGTAGGTTGCCTTTGTTTGCAAGTTGGGTTACCAGCGTGTGTGTTTGGCATGTGCGGCCATGTTGACCTAGTTGCAAGTCTTGCAAGCCTAGGGCGCTATGTTTGGCATGGGCCAAAGGCATAGCGGCTTGGAAGTATGGCTTGCGGCACGTGTTGGCATGTGCCAATGGCACGTGCGGCCATGTTGACCTAGTTGCAAGTCTTGCAAACCTAGGGCGCTATGTTGGGCGTGGTCCAAAGGCATAGCGGCTTAGAAATATGGCTTGCGGCACGTGTTGGCATGTTCCAATGGCACTTGCGGCCATGTTGACCTAGTTGCAAGTCTTGCAAACCTAGGGCGCTATGTTGGGCGTGGGGCAAAGGCATAAGCGGCTTGGAAATATGGCTTGCGGCACGTGTTGGCATGTGCCAATGGCACGTGCGGCCATGTTGACCTAAATGCAAGTCTTGCAAACCTAGGGCGCTATGTTGGGCGCGGGCCAAAGGCATAGCGGCTTAGAAATATGGCTTGCGGCACGTGTTGGCATGTGCCAATGGCACGTGCGGCCATGTTGACCTAGTTGCAAGTCTTGCAAACCTAGGGCGCTATGTTGGGCGTGGGCCAAAGGCATAGCGGCTTGGAAATATGGCTTGCGGCACGTGTTGGCATGTGCCAATGACACGTGCGGCCATGTTGACCTAGTTGCAAGTCTTGCAAACCCTAGGCGCTATGTTGGCGTGGGCAAAGGCATACGGCTTAGAATTTGGCATTGTTGCCATGGTGCGCGAGTGCGGCTTGGTTTGGCATTATTCTTGCATGATGCAAAGATATGCGGCTTGGTTTAGCATTGTTGCCATGGTGCGCGATATGCGGCTTAGTTTTGGCATTGTTCTTAGTGGTGCGCGATATGCGGCTTGGTTTGCATTATTGCTTGAAGTAGTCGTGATATGCGGCTTGGTTTAGCATTGTTGCCGTGGTGCGCTGATATGCGGCTTGGTTTTAGCATTATTCGCGTGGTGCTGCTGATATGCGGCTTGGTTTAGCATTGTTGCCATGGTGCGCGATATCTGGCTTGGTTTGGCATTGTTGCCATGGTGCTGCGATGTTGGCTTGGTTTGGCATTGTTGCCATGGTGCGCCGATGCGGCTTGGTTTGGCATTGTTGCCGTGGTGCGCAGATATGCGGCTTGGTTTAGCATTGTTCTTAGTGGTGCGCATGATGCGGCTTGGTTTAGCATTGTTCTTAGTGGTGCGCGATATGCGGCTTGGTTTTGGAATTAGGGTTACGTGTTGAAAACCTAATCTGGTATTTTGAAAAAATACCCATTAATTATTTACACACGAGTTAAATGCTCTTAGTTAATGTGTTGCGGGTAACACTAGGTCATGGGGTTTTACGATTTTACCCCTTGTTGAAAAACCACCATCAACAGTTTGTAAACCGCTGGACCAATACCCGATGAGCATCCCCCGTTTGTGACATATTTTGATGTCTCGAGTGTTTCCGTGGAAACATGTAGCACTTTTCTACGTGTGGCAAGTTAAAATTGAGAGGCTTGCCGCATTAAATAGCATATAATGCTAGGCTCGTCTTGGCTAGTCGCCTAAAACTTGTCGTGAGCTTATCGGTTCGTTGGAAAACTTGGATGGCTGAGATTGCATCTCATGAAGAAGGATGGCCATTGATTATGGCCACATCTTGTTGTATAGTGAAGTGGCGTCGGCCACATTCTAATGGCATGCGGTGGCGTAGCCATGGCATGGCGGCATGAGTAGCCGCGGCATAGTGGTATGCGAGAGACGTTGCTGTATGGCCAAAGCTAAAAGCGGCTCGCAGACCAAAGTTAGGGATTGGCGCCGTTGGAAAGATTTGGCATGGTTGGAAAGGTTTGGTGATAAGCACGAAAGTGCTACATTTTATACCCATATTTATATTTGCTAGAACTCGATATTTTGGCTAAGAATACTGTTTTGAGTCATTTATACAAGTGAATTCTATCATCCCAAGAATAAGCAGCAAAAATGAGAATCTAAATGAATTTGCGACAAAATCACCAAAGTTACTCGCTGCACCAAGCGAGTCTGGAGCTTAATTTGCCTGGCAAGTTCACAAATTATGTTGCAGCATCAACTAGCTATTTTACAGCCAGAAGATAGTGGATCAAGCTAGCACGTCAATCCACTGAAGGTCAGACAGAAGATGGTTTAGTGGATATTCATGCAAGTCCACTAAGAATTAAAGAAGGATGAAAGTGAGATGTGGAGGTCCTGGATGTATTCTTTGATTGGTTGAAACAGCCGGGGTTATAGTTGATAATATGGGGATTTGTTCTCGAGTGGAGTTTGATGTTAAGGGTGGCTGTAGAGAGAGCTTGAACATGAAAGCAATGAATAAAACTGGCGCTGGTTATGGTGATTGTAAAGAAGGGTCGTTCAAGATGCCTGCTGTTGGTGCTATAAGCTGAGACCGAGATGGAGAGATGGGTTTTGTGTGGAGGCTGAGAGCAGATGAAGTAAAATCAGTTGGTTGCAGTTGGTGGTGGTAACTGTTCAAGTACTACAACAACAATAACTACGATAGAGTACAAAGAAATGGACTGAAAGACTTGCTGCTGTCGAGGCTGGAGTATCTGCAGCCATGCGATGGTGTTTCTGCTGTTGTTCTTGTTGGGATCTTGCAACAATGAACAGCACGTTAGATGTATCGAAAATAATATGTAAAGAACTAATGCGAAACAACTCTACCAAAATAACTTGACGAGGGCAGAATCACCGGTTCAACAAGTTGTCCTTAACACATTAGTTCGCGGGTATACTCGAGTTGAGTAATGCTAAACCCCTCACAATGCGAAGATGTGTCCGAGGATAAGACTGCCCGATATAACTTGAGTTAGCACAACGCATAAGTTACCCTCTCTTGAACTTCGGCAACGGGGATGGAGATAAAAACGTCATGGCAAAATATGTATGGTTGTCCACCCGCTCCACCCACGTTTTACAATTCATACATAAGTGTATGGTTATATAGTGGAGCTCATCTTTAGTTTTCCACAATGTGGGACTAAAGGTTCCACTTCATTCACCCAAAAATGAGTGAGCATCCTTAGACCCTTAGGTCATTAGATCAAACCACACCAAGACCATAAAACCTTTTAATTAAAACTCATTTTCTCCAACAGTTCTCAAGTTGAAGGAATCGAAATTGCAGTCGGTCATGGAATGGTAGTTGGCTGTTGCAGTTGCAACTGGTGGAGGTACCTGCGAAGTCAAGCTACTGTTGGAGACGAAAAGTTCATGTTGGCAGCGAACAAAGGCAGTGATGATGGGTTCCGTCCGTTGAAGATGATATCTGTTGACGTGCATGGTCTGAATGTATAGTGGGACTTACTAAATAAAGTAGGTGGTGTTGATTCTGGTTCGTTAGGAAGGATGGGTTCACATGCTGATTTGAGTTCGAGCTGGGTTTGATGCTGTTACGTCTGTGAAGAAGAGGAGTTGAATTCGTGGTGAAGGTGATGGTCAGATAGCTCGAGTCTGGCAAGCTTATTGCCCCGAAAACAGCCAAGTTGGCTGTCTCGATACCACGGATTTACGTGATGAATGACCAGGTGAAGATGTTTTCTGCCAGGGGAAGAACGGATGAATTTCTTTGGTTCAAGGGCTGTGTTCGGTTGGGATGGCTTGGATTTTTCTTGTTCATAGTCCTGGAAAAAGAAGTGGTGCTTGCTAATGGCCTGAAATGCTGTCGACAGACATAATGGAGAAGAAGATGGCCGTGGCTGAGTCGAACATGTTAACAGCTGATGGTAGTCTTATGCCAAGGAGAAGATGGTGCGTCGAGAAGATTGTTGCTGGTTCTCGGTATCTACAGCAGCTACGAGTTCATATGGAGCTCAAGCTACTCGTCCAAAAGTTCATGAAGATGGTACTGTTTTTTTGGTGGCGACGAGATTTGGCAGGTCAAAGAATCTGGACAGAGAACAAGGAGCAGTAGCGAAGGTCGAGAATCATTGTGTCGAGTGAATAATTCCGTGGCTGGGTAATAGTGCTGTGCTCGAGTTGTTTGCAACAAAGTAAAGAAGACACTCAGGCGGACATGAAATAGTTGGTTCAGCTGACGAGATTGTTCGTGGTGATTAGAAAGTTCAAGGTACATGGTTGCTGGTCCGAGATTCATTTGGGTTTTGTTTGTTCGATGGTAGCTGGGTGAAGTATTCTGTGTCAGGGGTTGATCTGAATCGGTTGCAAGGGTTAGTTTGAGCCGTGCAGTTGTGGCCGGTAGACTTAAGTTTGCCGTGGTCTCTTTTAGGAGGTGCTGTGGCCTGAGCTGTTGGTCGGTGGCAGGGAGTATTGGACCGATAGAAAATAGAAACCGCGTTGTGCTTGAGTGGGAATAGAGTAATGGACCGGGCTTTGGCAATTGCTAGGCCTTATTTTGGACTGCTCGAGATATATAAACGAATGAGAAGGAACAGTAAAGGGGGGAGATCGGCGACTGGAAGGAGAGCCGCAAGCTGACGGCCAGAGAGAAGGAAAAGAAAGCAGCGCCGTAGAGGTGTTTTAGAGAGACGACGAAGACAATAACGCGGTTTAATCGTTCCACTTTTGCTATTATTTTTAGATGAGTTTTAAGAAACCCATAATCATGTCTTGCTAGAACTTTATAACTAGGGTTTGTGTTGAAACCACTCTCGAGCATTAGACCACCTTGATTGGAAACATATATGGTTTTGAGGCTATTTTGATTTGAATAAATTAATTTCATGATCTTATTTATTGATTAATTGAAATATGGGTTGTCGCTTCACCGGTTTTGTATAACCTTTGCGCATAATTGTTAGGATCGAGAATATATTTGTCTACTTATTTGATATTCCATGCTTGGGTTAATTCCTTTGATTGGGTATGCTTAGAATAGCCGGGTATTATCTTAGGACCTAAATTTAGTTTCGTATAATTTTCTCGCTAATGCAATTTGATGGTGCATGCTTTGGTTAAATCTCTTGATGTGCCATGCTTAGGGTGTCCCAGTGATATTTGCGATTCTAATAAATATAATAGGTGATGTCGATAGAACGAATGATAATTAAATGTTCATGAATTATGTTTCATTTTAATAATTGAATAGAAATGGTGGTGGATACTATAAACCACAGTTCTTAGGTTCTCTCATTGCGAGTTCACTTTGTTAGTTTACTTTAATTTTATTATTATTTCATTTTCAATTCTAAAAATCCAAAAATATCATTGCGAGGTTAATCGATTAGAGATACTCATTTTGATATTTCCACCGCTCCTTGTGGGAATGACCCGTACTTTCCTCTGTCTACTAGTTAGACACCGTGCGATTGCGGTTATTACATATAGGTATCTCCGGATCCTATCATTTGGCGTGGCCAAATCTTGGCGCCTTGGAAGGATTTTGGCGTAGTTGGAAGGATTTGGCGTGGCCAAATCTTGGCGCCTTGGAAGGATTTGGAGTCGTTGGAAAAATTCTCCCTGGAAGAATTAGGGCTTGGCGTGGCCAAGGCGCCCTGGAAGAATTCTCCCTGGAAGAATTAGAGCTTGGCGTGGACAAGGTGCTGTGGAAGAATTCTCCTTGGAAGAATTGGGGGCCGTAAGCAAAATGGGGCCGGCCTCATTCGGAATGCGTGTGGCGCATTTAGGGCGACTGATTGGTCGATGGGAAGTGGGGCAACAAGGCAGCGTGGCCACACTTCTGTCTTATTCTGTGGTTTAAAGAGCCCTTATTGGTCGAGGGAAATAGGTCGGTTTAGGATGGGCGTGGCCAATGGCAAGGCCACGCCTCCCTTGCTTCTTTGCGGCTCCGGTTTTACGATTACGGGCGAGGTTTTGCACCATGCTAATCCATGGAGGATTAACTAGCTAGTTTGCCTAGGCTTAAGTTTTTGACAAGCAAGGTCTAGTATGTTGCGCGAGGCGCGAAACCACGACTTCGCAAGTTAGTAAGGTTGATTGAATTCTATGTGTCGACACGAGCTCTTTTAAGTTCATTGCCGAGCAAGATGCTTTTACGATTGAATACCTTATGCGAGATCTCGTGCTACTCTGCTGAGTGAACACGAATCGTCATGCCATATCAATAGTAAGAGTTCATCCTGAGAACATAGCATAGAAGGCATTCGGAGGAACTTATAATTATATTAAGTGAATATGCGCGAGGCGCCAAATTTCTGAGAACATCTCAGGGTTCGCGATCTGGATAAATTTCATGAAAGTATATTGAGCGTCTCAATAAATTTTCCAGTGGATAGGTTAGCACACGTAGCTCTATTTTCTTGTAGAGTGACGTCACATCGGATGGAAGGTTTTACGATTTTAACCTAAGCTAAAAACCACCATCAACATTAAGTCCCCACGCTTAGCACGTAATGATGGCGTTGTTGCGGGGTAAGCATGAGATGGTGACGGTCGAGAAAAATAGAATGGGGGCAAGACGTGAAGAGTTTGTCCGGGAAATTCAAATAACCTTTAGTGGAAGGCATGGGGGATCCGTGATCTTGTATTGACGACTTGGCGCATTTCGGATCGACCGGGGTGTCGCGGCGTAGAGTTTGGCTTCCGGAACATTGGTGTCAATTTGGGCCATGGGGTGGTAAAGATGGTGCTTCCAAGGTCTGGGAATGGCGGACGCGACTTTGAACGGTAGAGATTGCGTTGTCTTTAACGGCAAATATGGTGCTTCAACCTTGGCCGAGCGGAGATGATGTTGCGATAGCGCGACTAGCTTGGAAAAGACGATGGTGCGGCTAGCTCGGAATAACGCTATTAGCTTGGGAGCGGACTTCTGGCACATGCCCGGAGTGCGGGCGACTTGGAGAAGCATATGGCACAAACAGCTTGACATGGCGAGATGGCGCATCTAGCTTGGTGGCGGATGAACGCGGCTAGCTTGGAAAGCCAATGGAGCTTTGGCTTGCTTGGAAGGCCGATGGCGGAGCAAGCTTGGAAAACCAATGGAGTGGCTGGATCGGAAGGCGCGGCTAGCTTGGAGTAGCGGATGGCGTCGTTGGTGCATCGGCTATCGAGCAGAGAAGCTAGCGCGGGAAGAATGCTAGATGTTGGTGTTGGCTAGGACGTGGAGCCATTTACGCTGCTGGCTCGGTGTGGAAAGATGACGCTGGTTAAGTCACAGAATGACTTGGATACCAAACCCTAATTACTCCGCATAAACAAATATCTAATCCAGTTGGTATTACGCATGTGAGGCCTTGATTCACGCTGGTAAAATATTTTCTTCTGAATATAAGAGGTGATCTTGAACCCTTCACTCATATAAATCATCATAAAAATTCGCATCCACCTTCTTTACTAGTCTTGTCTCGCGTTTCTTCTCCTAGTTCCATTTTGTCTTTCTCATCATGTAGATTGCTGGTGCAATCGTGGTAGTTTTTTTTTTTTGTAGCATATAATGAGACCTTTCAGTGATGATCGTACCTCTTCGGAGAGAAATTCTGAACTCGACGAAAACCAGCTTTCTTCTCATGAGGAAATATTAGACGAATTGATTCTCTGTTCCATAAGGGCGACGAGATTATCCAAGGCATGTCTCTCACCTATTTATGCGAGTGCGAATGTGTGTTCGGACTCTCTTGGCTTGGTGGACATGGAGGAAAAGTGGAGGCACGATGAGGCATCCCAGTTCGTTGGGAGATCTCAGAGCAAGGAAGCTTCTCTAAAACCCAGTGCTAGGGCTGAACGATTCGCCTCTCGGTTGAAGCGGCGGAAAACTGAGTCCATGAAAATTTTAGATGAGAGTCAGTTTAATTACCCTGTCCACGATGGTATTGTAATCCTTTACCTTGATGAGGATGAACCGAGACATTCTCAAGAAGCCACTAGAAAAGCTCATGAGGAGGATGTCGACACGGTTTCTGGCCCCGAAGCGATTTGCGGAGTGGACGACCTTAAACCGTTGTCGTGGTCATTGGGTTGGCCGATAAGGATGCCGTTGAGGCGGATGAGGAGACGGAGGAAACATATGCTGGAGCCATTGGAAAAGCCACGGAAACATATGTTGGGGCTGTTGTTGAAACAAACGCCGGACAGGATGCCGAAGATGCTGCTGAGGTGGCTTCTGGATGGGATGCTGGAGTTGTTGTTGTTGAGGCGGTGTTTGCATGGAGTGCGGTGAGCAGTCCCCAGTTATACTTCCGTCATATCCGATGGTGTGGCCAATGTGAGAATGTATCTCGTGGCGTGCTTTTGGGGTCTTTGATGCACGTGTACGGCTTCATGTTGAGAAATTCTTGCGGCTCGTAAAACTTTGACAATGATGATGTTGAAATCGGAAATGACCTGGTTGAGAGCAGTGAAGGCATCCCATTCTGGTAGTCCCCATGTGTAATTACCATGAGCATATTTTATTGTGGAACATGTGCTTCGGCTGCATTCACTGTTAAGGTGGTGACTGCGTTTAAGCTTCTAAAAATGAAGGAGGCTTCGATCCCAGGTGTAGCCTACTTTAATTGCATCTCCTTGAATCCATGCCTATGGGATTTGATACAATCTTATCATACTCTCCTGGATGTGATGCTGGGATGCTTGGAATATCACATGGACGAAACATTCTGGATAACGAAGAAGTAGAAGTGAGAGAGTCATGTCGTTAATCGTGGCTCCCTCTGTCTCTTCAAGAAAAATGTTTCAGCCCCGCGTCTGCGGGTTATCTCATGGATGCTTGATTGTTGTCGGGGATGGATCATGATGAGTAATCCCAGTCGCACTTCTCTTTGGTTCTTGAAGTTGTTTTCTCTGAGTAGGCTTGGGATCCGCCGCGGCCTCGTAAAATGTTGCGGCGCCTTCCAGACAGAGAGGTGATGATATTCTTACGCAACACCTTTGAAGGGTGGATGACCTTGTCATGGCTATGATTTTTGGTTGACCGTGTCTTCGAGCTTTGTGCATGAAGAGCTCTCGTGTAGAGCCTCGGTCCCCAAGTGTGGTTTACATGTTTAAATGCTGGGTATGGTCGGTGAGTTGAACATGATAAGGATATCACCATCTTGCATCGATCTTGGTGACTCTATTACTTCTTCCATGTGAAACTAAAACATGGAGAAGTACGGATTACCCTTGTAGCGTTGTTTCTATGGTGAAGTTAAGGTTGGTATCGACAAACGAGCAAGAATAGATTCTTGGCAGCGGATGTGATCGAGAAGAGACTACATCGCGTGGGAACCAAAATATGTCACTGGAATTGCATGGGCGTCCATGGAAGCAAAGGGATCGGGCAGTATGCGTAAGCGAGTAAACTGTCCATGACCACGAGGTTTGGCGAGATGGATCAAAACGTGGCCATAACTGCGATCCTTGGCTGGCTGTGATCACGATCCTTGACTGATAGACACATTTTTGTATCTAAGTTGTCCTCAATTTTTTGTATTGTTGGTACTCGATTTTGTACTTATTATGGTGTTTTTTGTGTTTGTAGGTATTTTTAGAAAATAAACTTTGGTGAAAAAATCGGCTTGAGAAGTTGTCTAAAGCACCCGGAGGACACGTGCTATTCGGACTCTCTCTTTGGTTAAGGGGCACCTCAATTATAAGGGACACACACTTGATATTCACACCCCGCGCTATCGGCACCCCCACTCGGATATGGGGGCGACCTTCTTCTTCACTGGTTTTGGCGGGAAACAAATGGCTTGGAAGTGCGAATGTTGTGTGGAAGATTTTAGCGAGGTTTTGGGAGATTTATTCGTAGCTTTAGACTTGGACTAGCCTGTTATGGTTAAACAGGGATGGTAATCCATTCAAATTCACAAATCAAGGGAAAGTTCTTAGGTTTGAGCAAAACAGAGGAGGAACAATATTGTCGTTTTTCTGGTGATTCAATTATGGCATTTACGTGGAGATTTTTAAGGGATTTGGTCAAGATAATATTCTTACCATATATAGATGATAGATAGCGTGTTCTGGGAGCTTAGAAGGAGATTAAATATCGGGCTAAAATAAAACGAGGGAAAGTGAGAGATACTCGGACTCTTGTTTGAGTTCTTTGGGTTTTATTGTTGAAGGATACGTAAGAACATAAAGAAAATATCCTCAAAGTTTTTGTTCTATCCAACGAGAGAATCAAAGGACAACTATAATGACGCGTGAAGAAAACGAGGGGTGAAGATTTCTTGGGATGGTATATTATTCTTTCTTCCACGAGTCAGTTGAGATATTTATGGAAGTTGCGTGTGCATGGAAGGAGTTGGATGCGATCAACAAGGGTTTAGAAACGTGTTGGAGTCAGTCTTTGTATAGCAGAAGCGTGAAGATATAAATGAGGAAGATTATCCCGTGTGTCCGGAGGAAAATAAAGAAGAGTAAATGTGAGAGATTTGTCGAGTTAATATGGTTCTGGTGAGTATATAATTGATGTTGAGATGTCGAGAGAAGAGGATGGAGTGTTAGGGGTTAGAATAGAGCGAGAGAATCGGGAGTTGCGAGCTTGTCTCTGCTATCACATGAAGAAGAAGAAGAACACGAGAACATCGATTAAAAGTAGTCGCGAGAAACCGTTATCTATAGTTTCAAATTCAATATCTTTGCAATTTTTGTAACAACTATTTCGAATTCGCAACAGTTTGTTAAGTGTTTCTGCAGAATGATGGGTTACAGAACAATTATAAGCATTACACACACTCAGTACCTTTTCTCCTTGTGAATACCTTTTTGAGCAATGAAAAATTCCTTTGAGCGTGTTTTCACCATGAGGAGCTAGAACCCATCTCTGGGACGACTGACAAAGATGAATTTTATTATGTGGTAAATTTAATTAATTCCTTAATTACTATTTGCACTGATTTTTAATGAATTATGATTTCTATTAATTATTTGTTATTTTGTTTGATGTCGCATGCTTAGTTTTAATTACTTTTGATGCGTCATACTCACAACTTACAACTAATGTTTTATGAAATCTACTTTGGCAAAGAATAGAGTTAATATTTCTCGTGTTTGAAGCTATAAATGCCAAGGATTAATTTCTAAAACCCATGTATATGAAAGGCAGTGAAATCCCGAGTCCCAGTACCTATCCATCTTGCTACTATTTTGTGTATATATTTTCTTATTTTTATTTATTTTCATTTATTTAAGCCTAAAATCAATTTCAACAAAGTCCGAGTGAACGACAACCTTTACCACTATATAAAATCAGATCATTGACAGGGAGGAGTGTGGTGGCTACGAGCAAGAACTTTGGAACGAAAGAGTGTGGCGATGAAGCGGCTTCGGCTCTTGGAGAGGACTTTGAAGCTTATGGAGCAAAACCCTGAAGCTTCGGCTTCGGATCTGGAGCGGTTTATGGAGAGAATGCTTTGAAGCGGAGCGACGCTGCGGAGCGGAGCGGCTTCCGAGAGAATGTTGAAGCGGAGCGGCTTTTGGCTCTGGAAGCGGAGCGGCTTCCCGAGAGAATATTGAAGCGGTTTCCAGAAAAAAACATTGAAGCGGAGCGACACATCGGAAGGCAGCGGCTTCTCGAGAGAATGTTGAAGCCGTTTCCAGAGCGAAACATTGAAGCGGAGCGGCTTCTCGAGAGAATGTCGAAGAGGAGCGTCTTACGCTCTACAGAGCGGAGCGGCTTCTCGAGAGAATGTCGAAGCGGAGCGTCTTCTGGCTCTGGAAGCGGAGCGGCTTCCCGAGAGAATGTTGAAGCAAAGCGACTTCGGCTCGGGGCGGAGCGGCTTCCGAGAGAATGTTGAAGCGGAGCGGCTCGGCTCTGGGAAGCGGAGCGGCTTCCCGAGAAGAATGTTGAAGCGGAGCGGCTTCAGCTCTAGAAGGAGCGGCTCCCGAGAGAATGTTGAAGCGGTTTCCGGAACGAACATTGAAGCGGAGCGCTTCCGAAGAATGTTGAAGCGAAGAGGCTTCTCCTGCAGAGCGGAGCGGCGGAGAATGTTGAAGCGGTTTCGAACAAAACATTGAAAGGAGCGACTTCGCTCACGGAAGCATAGAGGCTTCAAGAATGTTGAATCGCGCTTTCCGAGAAATGAAGTGTCAGCGGCGGCTTCCCGAGAGAATATTGAAGCGAAGCGGCCAGCTCACAGAGCGGAGCGGCTTCCCGAGAGAATGTTGAAGCGGTTTCCAGAGAGAAACATTGAAGCGGAGCGGCTTCACGAGAGAATGTTGAAGCGGTTTCCAGAGAGAAACATTGAAGCGGAGCGGCTTCTCGAGAGAATGTTGAAGCGGAGCGTCTTGTGGCTCGGAAGCGGGCCCGGCTTCCCGAGAGAATGTTGAAGCGGAGCTGACCCCAGCTTTGGAAGCGGAGCGGCTTCCGAGAGAATGTTGAGCGGCCACAGGCGAAACGTTGAAGCGACTCCTGGATAGAACTCCGGTGAGGGTGCCATTAACCCTTGACTTGGCGAATTGATAGATATGGCATACGAGAAGACGTCACAAATAGTCTTTGGTCGGCAAGTAATGTTTTTCTCATCATGGGAAAGAATACGCTTCTTGATTGATTTTCCCTTGTAAATTTGAGCCTTGACGGTTACAATTTTGAAGTCGGAGGCTGCGTCAATCACGTCTTTGTCAAACTCAACATCCTTCAAGTGAACGGTGGTTAGGAGTCCCGGTTCCATCTATCAATCGTGCTTTCCAGGGAGAGGTTGGGGTTCGGAGGCAGGCAGCTTCCACGGCTAGAAACGGCTGTTTTCCCGATACTGATGCGGTTGAGGGCTGCAAGCATATCTTGACGATGCGCCTTGGAGAAATCTGAGAATCTCACATAAATGTTTCATTATAGACTGCACGATTTTGTGGGCGTGTACCCGTTAAATCACGCGGCTCTACGAAGGAAGGGTCTCTGAACTCGGGAAGGTTGTTGATTTTATTTTCCCCAATTTGGAGAAGTCGTTCACGATATTCACGTGTGATAAAATTGGATTGTTGATTCCTTTCTACTAGGCATTCAAGAGCAATGCGAGCCTCTTCATCTCTAAACGCGCGTCTGCGGAAGTGTCTGCCTTAGGATGTTAAAAGTATTCCTGTCCGGTTCCATCACGGGGTTGACGTGACTCTTGTGGTAAGCTTAGTTAGTGTCTTGAGGAAAATAGGTATCTCTTTTTGAGTTGTAGACATGTCCTCTAAGCCTTACGAGAACCTTTTGTCTTTCCATCAAATCAACGGTGGTAAGAGAGATCGGCTTCTTGCTCCTCAGTCTCTCGTCTGATGGTGGAGTATCAACTACTCTGGTGACGGTTGGAGCATTTATCACATTTGAAGAAAGCGTTGGGAGCGCGGCATGGCTATGCACATGGTGATCGGCGGTGTAACACTGAAGGAACGTTTTCGCGCCCCATTGGTGTTGGCAGTGGCGTATTAATGCCATTGGATGAAACATTAATAGAGTAATCTCCGCGCTAGTGTTTTGGGGTTTATTGCCGATCCGGGACACCGAGTTCTACCATCTTGAGATCGGGGGTCGAAAAAATGAAATTGGGAATTGGAAATTGATATTGTAACCGAGAGATTAATCTCCCCGTGGTCGCCAATTGTTTATCGGTGAAAATCGTTTCGCTGATTTTGGTAATTTTGGGTGTGTGGGTAAGAAACAAATCTAAACCT
Source organism: Papaver armeniacum (assembly GCA_023531295.1). Taxonomy (NCBI): domain Eukaryota; kingdom Viridiplantae; phylum Streptophyta; class Magnoliopsida; order Ranunculales; family Papaveraceae; genus Papaver; species Papaver armeniacum. Next base: position 190,724 of record JAJJWW010016394.1, on the reverse strand, counting down.
AAACAATGTACGCTTGCAGAGTACTTTTGATTCGAGAGATAAATCTGTACAATCTGTCCTAAACCAGAAATGGCAGTTCAGGCTTGCTTAGGTCACAAAGTGAAGGAGAAGGGTTGGTCTTAGGGAGGAAGCGAAGAAGTGTTGAGACGAGAATAGTTGATTACGGAAGTGTGGCGTTTATGACTTGTATCATAAAGTAAAAGCTGGTAAAGCGGGGATGGAAAGCTACCAAGTGATTTCTAGATATTGTGTGTTGCCGACCAAAAACTTCTCCTTTTGGTGGAAATAGGCGAAACCTATTTATACAAGTCATAGTGAAACGTACCCTAGTCTTGTAGGAAGTGGAAACGATTGAGTGGTAGAAGAAAAGAGTAACGTGTAACGCCGGGCGTTATGCTTCCATGATGAAGGAAGTGAATTCGTGTAACCGTCGATCATTACTCTTCCATGATGAAGGAAATGAATTGTTTACACGTTACTTCTCACCAACACTAATTATCTACTTCATGACACTTTCTTTTTGTAATCTATGCATTGCACGATGCACGCAGTAAACCGCCGACCAATACCCCGATGAGCATCCCCGTTTGTGACATATTTTAATGTCTCGAGTGTTTGTGGAAAACATGTAGCACTTTTCTACGTGTGGCAAGTTAAAATTGAGAGGCTTGCCGCGAGGAAAATAGCATGTAATACTAGGCTCGTCTTGGCTAGTCGCTAAAACTTGTCGTGAGCTTATCGGTTCGTTGGCGAACTTGGATGGTGAGATTGCATCTCATGAAGATGGATGGCCATTGATTATGGCCACATTTTGTTGTATAGTGAAATGGCGTCGGCCACATGTTAATGGCATGCCGGTGGCGTAGCCATGGCATGGCGGCATGAGAGTATCCGTGACATAGTGGTATGCCAGAGACGTTGCGGTATGGCCAAGCTAAAAATTGGCTCCATGGCCAAATTTAGGGTTTGGCGCCATTGGAAAGATTTGGCGTGGTTTGAAAGGTTTGGCGTGGCCAAATCTTGGCGCCTTAGAAGGATTTTGGCGTGGTTGGAAAGATTTGGCGTGGACAAATCTTGGCACCTTGGAAGGATTTGGCGTGGCCAAGTTTTGGCGCCGTTGGAAAAATTCTCCTTGGAAGAATTAAGGCTTGGCTTGGCCAAGGCACCGTGGAATAATTCTCCCTGGAAGAATTAGGGTTTGGCGTGGCCAAGGCGCCTTGGAAGAATTCTCCTTGGAAGAATTGGGGACTGTAAAGCAAAATGGGGCCAGCCTCATTCGGAATGCGTGTGGCGCATTTAGGGTGACCCGATTGGTCGATGGGAAGTGGGGACAGGCCGGGCGTGGCCACACTTCCAATGTCTTCTGTGTGAGGATTTAAGCGACCCGATTGTTCGAGGAAATAAGGCCGGGTTTAGGATGGGGCGTGGCCAATGGCAAGGCCACGCCTCCCTTTGCTGCTGCGGCTCACAGTTTTTTTCTGATTTTGGGCGAGGTTTTGCACCTGCTAATCCATGGCGGATTAACTAGCTAGTTTGCCTAGGATTAATTTTTTGACAAGCAAGTTCTAGTATGTTGCGCGAGGCGCGAAACCCGACACGCAAGTTAGTAAGGTTGATTGAATTTTATGTGTCGACACATAGCTCTTTTAAGTTCATTGCCAAGAGCGGACATGATTTTCGATTGAATACCTTATGCGAGAGATCTTATTCTTGATACTTGGAGATTCATGCTACTCTGCTGCCCAGTGAACACGAATCGTCATTCCATATCAACATTAAGAGTTCAATGCCTGAGAACATAGCATAGAAGGCATTCGGAGGAACTTATATTAAGTGAATATGCGCGAGGCGCCAAATTCTGAGAACATCGGGGTTCGCCGGTCTGTATAAATTTCATGTAAGTATATTGAGCGGCTCAATAAATTTTCCGTGGAGAGGTTAGCACACGTGGCTCTGTTTCCTTTGCGAGTGACGTCACATCGGATCTGAGTTTCACGATTTTAACCCTAAGCTAAAACCACCATCAACACCTTTGCTTTGATTTAGTTGCGGTTTTGACTTGGTTAATATTCAATACTTGAAGATTTATTTGCTTATTACCTATTTCTTTATAACTATCACATATCTTCTTAACGACACCTTCAAGCACTACTCTAGAAGAATCAAGTTGTGTTGCCGAATCCAGTTGTGTTTGAAATTGTGCCATTTGGGAAATTTCAAAAAAAATAAATTAGATTGAGAAAGAGAGAAATAGAAATTTAGCTTAAGAAAGAGAGAATTAGAGAAATTTTTTGTGTAAAAAAATTTGGGGTAACTTCTGAGCTTGAAAATTACCTATTTATAGCGATAAAGAACTAGTTGTTGGCACTAGAGTTAACATCGAGCGATATTCTTAATGTCGCTGGCGATAAAGTCCTTATCATTTTGGTGATAGACGCATTTATGTGTCTAATTTGTCCTCAATGTTTCGTATTGTTAGTATTCGTTTTTGTCCTTATTATGGTGTTTTGTGTGTTTGTAGGTATTTTTTGGAAATAAAGATTGTTGGAAAATTCGGCTCGAAAAGTTGCTAGGAACACCCCCCGGAGGACACGTGTTATTCGGACTCCTCGGTTTGGATAAGGGGCACCTCAGTCGGGCACCTACTATTCGCACCCCTAGTTTGGTTAGGGGGACACCATCTTCATCATTTCAAAAAATCAATTTTGGCGGGAACTATGGCGAACAGGCAGTTAGGGTTCGGATTTTGGAGTTGTTTTAGAGAGATTCAATGGCTGATTTTCTTTGGAATAGTTTGATTGAGCGTAACGGGCGTTGTAGGATTGTTTGTTTCCATTAATTTTGGCTAGATAATCCAACAAAAGAAAACAGGCGATACGTGTCTTTGTTGAGATAATCACGGGTTTGTACGAGTTTTCGTGTTTGGATAGATATTGGTCGTTGTAGAAGCGTGGAGGAGATAAATAAGGATGTTTTACATTTACAAACACGTGAAGAAGTAAAACGAGTAAGAAATCTCGGTTATTTCCGTTTAGAAAAGAAAGATATTCTCGCATTAAACCGAGATTATTTGAAGGATGTCAAGTATAAATAGTCTGTTGAGGTAGCAGGGGAGCGGATGGAGAGTTTGGGGAGTTTTTGGAGCACAACATAGTGAAGATCAATCGAGTGGCAGAATTGTTTTCTGCTGCTGTTACACCAAGAACACGAAGAATGACGTACCAAAGACCGTCGTTCTTCAATGCTATGACGACTCGCTTTTGTGGGTCGTATATTGGAGAAATGGAGACTTAAAGAAATAGTAACAATGATAGTTAATATTTATTGATCTCTGTAATAGTGGTTTGTAACGCTTTTCATGCGTTGCAAATTCCTGGTTTATTTGATATCTCTCCTTTTCATCATTTGTAAGCGCCTTTGAGCAATAAAATCATATTTCGAGCGTGTTTCCAACATGATGAGGTAGACCCCATTCTTTGGGACGACGGAGAAAGACAATTTCATACATGGGTAAAATTATTTAATTCTTTTTAAGACTTTTGCATTAATTTTAATTGAAATATGATTTGAATTAATTGGTTGTCATTTAATTTGATGATGTATGCTTAGCTTAAATGTTTTGATACATCATGCTTAGGATTTATAACCAATCTTTTGAGAATCTATCTTGGCAAAAATAAGAGTCCATGTTTTTATTTGTTAAGCGATAATTGTTAAAAGAATTAATATTTGAACCTTTTGTTATGAGTTTGGCCGAATCCTGAGTCCCAGCACATGTCTTCATCCTGTGACAATATTTGTATATATTTTTCTTTTATATTCTTTTATTAATTCTTAAAATCGATCTCGTCAAGTCCGAGTGAACGACAACCTTACTACCACTTTCTACAACATCATTGAAAATAAACCATCACTGGCGTTATTGAAAACATCGACCGCTAGAAACTCTGTCGCTCAGTGGTTTTCCCATAGTGGCACAACTCGTTTGCCATGCTACCTGGTATGCTAAACAAAATTTATTTGCCATTCCCATAAGAATAGGCCTTGGCTGCCTTATATTTACCTTCCTAGTTTGGGACCTATAGATTTCTTCACCCACCAAAAGTTAGGGGTAAGGAGTGTCTAAAAAAGGTAAAGTACTAAATTACCCTCATTATTAAAATTCAATTCTAATCCTTATCCTTCTCTCTCTCTCTCTCTATATATATATATATATATATAACCCTTTCAAAATCATTTCCCTTACAAATTAAAATCAAAATCTAACTTCATTAATCGATTGTAACTATACACCGATCAAATTAAAGGGAATTTCATCATCCATTAAAAAAAAATCATCAAAATGAACATAGTTGATTGCAACCATTATCTTAAATATATTTGTGATTGATTTATCCCTTCAAGATTGAAAATTACAAAAAATCATGTGTATATGGGTTAAACCAGAATCGGTCAACGTTCATGTCTATATTGACCAATCCTATGATAGTCAGTTGAAATCCCCCCGCAAGCCGCGGTCGTTCCTTTCGTCCCGTCAGTCTACAGGTACACCAGTGCACAAGCTACGATTGAGGTTCTTCAGGCATCTAGTTCATTCTGTCGTATCAATAGGATCAATTATAACAAGTCACACACTCATATTAGGAAATACCAAAACAAAGAAATTCCGCGGTCGAATTACAGAATTCCCTATAAAAAAATCCGATATGGCTGATGATTCCGAAACCAGGCAGAATGAGAATATACACCTTTGGATGCCCGAAGAACCAAAAGAGATGCTGGTATAAGATAGGGTATCCTCCTCCAGCAGGATCATAAAAGTTTGTATTAAAGTTTCTATCGGTTAATAACATCGTAATTGCACCTTCCAGTACCGGGAGAGATAATAAAAGGAGGAAGGCTGTCACTAGAACGAACCACACAAAGAGTGGTAATCTATGCATGGTGCGTAGGCCTCCCAAAAGGTAACGGAGGCGTGCAAAGGTTTCCTCATCTTAGGACGGAGATTATCCCACGAGTGCAAAGGCAGAAGGGAGCTTGGGTTTGCCTTGGTATTGTTTTCATACCGTTGTATTGAATGATCCCGGCCGGTTACTTTCTGTCCATATAATACATACAACTCTAGTTTCTGGTTGGACCGGTTCGATGGCTCTATACGAATTAGCCGTTTTTGATCCCTCTGACCCACTTCTTGATCCAATGTGGAGACAAGGTATGTTCGTCATACTTTTCATGACTCGTTTAGGAATAACGAATTCCTGGGGTGGTTGGATTATCAAATGAGGGACTATAACGAATCAAGGTATTTGGAGTTACTAACGCGTTAAGTATCCCGCCTGGGGAGTATGTTCGTAAAAATGAAACTCAAAGGAATTGACGGAGGGCCGCACAGCGGTGGAGCATGGGTTTAATTCGATGCAAAGCGAAGGTCAATATTCATAACCTTTTTCCGTAGTAAATACATAGTCACTCCAGAGGAAGCATGTGATTAAGATTGTAATGTTGGGAAACAATAGATCTTTCTTTGGTCCTGTGCTGATAAATCGTATCGCCTAATCCATACCGGTCAGGTTGTATAAAAATTGGGGGATCGCGATGCATGCGTAAATTTGGTTTACGAGGTTCAATAAATCATGGTGACTCAAAAAACCAAGTACAAAGAAGTACAAGTGTGAACTCACAACCAAGTGACGCCGATGGGCCACATTCCTGGAATTATTCAAGCATAATACTATACGGAACTGCACTCGTACCTTGAATTATTCCAATCAATTGACAACTTTCATGCACAATATTTCCCCACAAGTTATTTCCTTGAAATATGTAGATGGACACATATATAGAGACCATGTTCCATTTAGCATGCACCATGTTTATGTAGCTTGTACTGGATTGTAACAATTTTCAAAATAAGAATCATTTTTTTTTACTCCTTAACAGTTTCACTATCTTACACTTTTGAGATTAGTACTACCTAAACTAAGGTGAAAAAATGGCCAAGTAACAGATAGCGTTCTATGTATGTTTAATTAGGAGGAGGATATGAGTCTCATAACTCATGCCCTCAAAAATAACCATGGAAACCAGAATATAAAGACAGAAGACATTTTAGAAGATAACAGTTGCCCTTTTTCTATTAGCTAAGAATGAATTATTGATTTGTCGATTTTGAAACTAAAATTGTGGAAAACAGTTGAATCATCATTTTTTATTTTTTATTTCTGGTGTTAAAATTGAATTGGTTATAGAATGTATTTCTTACCGTCATCACACAAGTTTACACAACCAATTAGTTAAAACACGGATATGAGGTTACTAGGCCTTAATCTCTATTTAAATGGAAGTTGTTTTAGGGGAAACCCACTAAAGTTTGAGAGAAAGAATTGAGAAGAGAGTCTGGAATTTGAGAGATAGTTGAAGTTTGAGAAATTCAAAGTTCAAAAGATGGACAAGTCGGATGAAAAGAAGGATAATCGAGTTATTCATTCGGAACATACACGCTCAAAGAAAGGTAAGAAAAAAATCTTCCCAAAAAGTTTGACTCTCAATATCCACCAGTTAAACGTATAAGCAAGCCAACGAAAGATAGTGGCGAAACTACCGACAACGGAGGTGATGAGGAAGGTGGTGCCTAAGGTGCTATTACTTAATGCTTGTGATCGATAGAAGATGGTGAACATGTAATCTCTTATCATTCTGTTATTTTTATCCAAGAATTGCTATGTTGGTTTATTTTATGTTTGTGTTTGCTTGCTTCAAATAGTATATGAAGCAAGTCTATGTTAGTAATCTTTTTCATCATTTAATATATAATTACTAGCTTTATTAAAAAATCCTTTTCTTTTTGACCGATTTACTCCGGCATATGCGGTTCTTCTTCTGTCTCTTTCAACCACTGCACAACCATAAATTGTTTTTGTTTTTGGCATGCCATATGGCCCGAAGTAAGCAGATAACATTGCTTTAATTGGCCTCGTGTACAAGCTGCGGTCAAAAATGTGTGCCATCAAGCGTGAAAAGTGAAAACTGAACCGAGCGCCAAAGAGGGAGTCCAACATTCCTCACAAAGGGACTTACACATCTTTTTCGATGGTTTGTGCAAGAAAATCCCTGACTGACCACTTTGGTCAATGTGTGACAAAATAACCCCAAACCCGATACCTTCTTCATTTTGCGTTTCAGGAAAAAAAAAAAAAAAAAGGAACTCTTCAAGAGGCTGGAATTCTATTTGTTGATTGCACTTAATCTCCACTTCATTAAAGATATTTCTTAGCTTTCGTAAGGATTTGTATCATTAGTTTCAGTTGCGGTTCATGTGAATGTGATACTATCCAATAGTAATTTGAATATATCACAAAATTGTAGTTGCAGGAAATCCTACAACCACACCCTTAATGAAATCTATTGAAAAATCTAAGTTAACTCCATGAGAATCACAAGAACATTCATTAAGATCTTCAAATTAGATACAAAGTAATGAGAAAACCCTAACTTGGGAAGCAAATAATCTTTCTCTCTCCTAAATATCTTGTCTAGACTCTCAAAAAAGCTCTCTCAATAAATGGGCGCTCGGCTCCTTATGTAGGAGTTTACATAGTGGAGGATAGCTAATAAAGCCCCTATTTTCGTATCTGGCGTGCGTTATTAACGCACACTTACATTGACTCTTATCGCACAGACTCTATAACATCGCATGGTTCTTCACACTTTACTCGTGATTATGCTGATGTCATGAGATGCGTCATTCTGGATAAGTTGTACGCGGTTGTCTTCGCTCAGTCTTGATGATCATTATTTTGCATATTTGATTGGTGTGCGGTATTTTGTATTTACATTTTGCCTCTTCTCATGTCGTTTCTTTGGAAAAGAGTGCGATATGAGAAAATCCAATTTAAATTGCCGCACCCGTTCATCTTTTCGTATTTTTCTCTGCCGACATATTTCCGTAATTTCAGTGTAACCGTCTACACGTTCTGATTTTCTACCCTTTTTCCCAGCACGTTCAAATCTAACCGGTCATCTTTCTTACCCATTTATTAACTGAGTTTGAGGAGAGATAATCTTTTCTCTTTTTACTTCATCTTCCTTTTTTTTCTCTGTGAGCCCTCTGCAAATCTTCATCTTCTCGAAATTTCTTCATCCTCCTTTTCTCGAAGTCTTAATTTTGATCTTACTGCTGCTCTCATGGATCCTCTCTCAAGTTTTGTATACTTTGTTGAAATTAATCTTGTTTAATCTATTTGATTGTTTTGATTTCAAATCGAACTCTTTCTGATTTTGCTGTTGTTTCCATTCCCATACTGGTTTTGCTGTAGCAAAAGTTCTACCTTTGGCACCAACAAATTTACAGTCCAGAACCCTAAGCATTCTTCAAGTTCGAAAAATAACGAATCTCACAAGAGGAAGCCTTCGCATACCAAAGGAGTAAGAAATATTTTCTTCTTTGTAAAACAATATTGTTGCCTTTATTTCTTATCTGCGTCGTTCTTCGCAGGATTCTGAATGTGAGATTGAGGGCGAGAAGAAGACAAATACTAGAAGAATTCGCAAGACCCCATCGCTCAAGACTGGTCTCGTCATTCCTGACTTTGACTGTAAGGAAATGGAAACCGACATTCCTTCGCATGCTAATGTTAGTGCGCCTCTACAAAGCTTAATTGCCTCTGCTCCTTTGGATGTCAATGTTGACGTACCCCTTCAAGGTTTAATTACCTATGCTCCTTTGAACTCTCCTTCTTCACCAAAGGAGGCCTTCGCTTCTAAAGAAGATGTCCCAGTTGATCATGCGGTAAAAGAAATCTCCACTTCTCCAAATTAACTGCACCTAAGGTGGATCAGACCGTTTCTACCTTTGTGAATGTTCCTTTATTCGCAAATATCCCCACATCTGTTGAGAATACTGCCTTTATCGCTCCTGTAGAAAACATCGCCTCTTTTACACCCGCTTCTTCTTCTTCTAAGATTACTTCTTTTGAAGCCATTCCTATTGATACTGGGTCTTTGGAGGGAGCAAGCTCTGCCGCTCAAGTTTTGTCTGAAATTATTAATGCTGCTCAATCGTCTATTAATGATCTTTCGAAAATTCGTATCTGCGATGCTCTGAACAAATTGTTGTGTGATTCTCCACCGAACAAGCCGACAAGGAGTGAGATATTCTCTCAAATTGATCCAAGTGTTCATATTGCTCTTGATTTCTTGGTAGGCACTCTTTCGCTTACACTCTTCTTATTCATCCTATCTTTCTTCATATTTATTCTTATAGTATTTTTCTTTTAGGATACTCGTCGATCGCATGGTTCTGGCCGAAGGATTTTCTGAATCTAGTAATACCATACCAGAACTCTCGCGTCGAAATGACGCACTTGAAGGAGAACTTAGCAAGCTGAAAGGGGAACTCCAAACTGTGACTCTTGAATCCGAGAATCTTCGCAACAAGAATCAAAGCCTCAGAGGTACTTATTTCTTCATTTATATAAATCTTTTTAGGAATAGCTTATCTTTTGTATCCATGAATTTTGAATTTCTTTGTGCGTATATTAAGATCTAAACCAGAGGCGCGTTTTGTTGAGGTATGATTTTTAATTTTTCCCTGAAGATGCTCGCGCGGACAATGAGAAGTTGCGGGACCAGATAAATTAATTAAATAATGAGCATTCATATTCGCTTGATCAGATTCAAAATCTAACAAATGAGAATAACTTATTAGTCCAACAAAATGAGACATTAGGCTCCCAAGTTTCCCATCTATCTGAATTGTTGTATAGCGCTGATTTAAGACATCAAACTTTGTCAGATGAGAATGAGGTCCTATCCATGGAGAAGCGATCTTTCTTAAAGAAAGAGGCGATGTTTTCGCGTCAGTACCTTATTCTCCAGAGAATTTGTGATAATCAAGAGGAATCTCTTCGCACACCAAAAAGTCAGCATGACGAATCATCGAAGATATTAACCGCGAAGAATGAAAAGATCATCCAAACTAAAATAAATCTAACTGTGAAAATGAACTAGCTTAAAGAGGAACACGCGCAGCTAAAAGAATCTCATGATGCCCTAATGAAAGAAAAGGCCTCCCTTGCTCAGGATGAAAAGAATATTCGATTTCGTCTTAAGGGTTTGGTTGGTGATGATTTTGATAAGGCTATGGAGAATATGAAAGATAGTAGTTTCGCCTTGTCTCAATACCTTCTTTCTCATAGAGAAGGTAGTCACGTGGAGATGACTGCCTCAGTTTACTTGTTATATTTGATTATTTATATCCTGTTGCTGCGAATGCTTCGCTCTAATTATAATCTTATGCTTCTTTTGCATATTCTGAGAAATTACACCAGTCCACCATCTCGCATCTAAGATCTAATCTGGCTAAGGTTCGCAAAGAACGTGCGAAGCTCTCAGCTACTCTTACCTCTTCTCGTGATCGAGCGAACAGAAGATGTTCGTATCTTGAAAGCTTCATGGAGATTGGTGTGAGAAATGCTGAGAAAGTTATCGCTCGCAAAGCTCACATTAATTCTCAAGTTTTATTAAACAATATTCTTCACGGCAAGTCGCTTCCTTTGGTAAACGTGGTACCTTTTGATATAAGCGAAGATGAGAAGCTTCTTGAGCCTGACAGTGATTATGAATTTGTAAGCGATGATGAAGAAGATCATGGGACTGCCCTTCAAGAAGATCAGCTTGAGAAGGACAAAGCTGGTGGTGACTTATTGTAATACCCTGTATTTCTGGTTACCTTTCCGGGTCGAATTTTAATGAGTTAGCTTAGATTATTGTTTGTTATTCCTTTGCCTAATTGGGTTGCTTGAGGTAGAATATTAAGGTGTGAATATAATCACCTAAATAGGAGGAAAATAAAGATACATTTATAATTTAGATTAAAATAATAATAATAATAATAATAATGAAATGTGTATTAATTGGTAATATTAATATAGGTTTTATAATAAACATTTGGAAAAAGAATTTTAGAATTAGAAAACTAAGAATGAGAAGGAGAAAGATATGGAGCTAGAGTTTTTAGAGAAGAAGGCTATGGATAATCTAGAGGAGATTGTATCTAATCAAAGGTAGAATGTGAAACCCTTTCTCTTTTGATGTTTTTCTTTGGGTGTTTAATTTATATGATTTTCTATTGTTAGGTTTCAGTAATTTATTCGTATAATTACATATCTTTGATTTATGATCAGGCTTCTGTTATTGATAGATAACATAATTGGGTATCATTGATAAAAATTTGAGAATAATCCACCGTAAATTCACCATTGAATATTTGAATCAATATGGATGATGATTTCTAAAAATTCTGGGCAGATTCGCTTTATCACGTTTTTTGATTGATTTAGGTAACCTTAACGATTTTAGAATGAATTGGATTCTTAACAAAAGTTGTAGAAATATATGATATCTTTCATTGTGCTTTGTGTTTGCTCAATTTCAACCTGGCATTTTTAGGGGCCACTCAAAAGGATTTAGGGTCCAACAATAAAACAAAATAGGGTCACCCAAACCTAAAGTGAGTTACCCCTTATCTCACATATTTCTTAATGGCAAAATTTCCCTTACATAATCGGTAGATAATATATTATTTTTATCCTCCGAATGCATTTGGTAGACAAAATAAGAAGCATGCGTCCGAATGTAGTGGGTGCAGTATTTGAATGAATTTTGTTTCATTTTCTTTTCTAAGGTTTTTCTGTTTTTTCCCAGATTCGGGAGATATTCATGATTTTAAACTCCCGAATGTAGTCGTGTTCTTCATTTCTCAAGAACATCGATAGTATTCGGGAGATAGAATTATAGGTTAACTTCCGATTATTACAAGTTCAAAATTTGAAAAATCTCTGTTTTTCCAAAATTATGGTTTTTGGGCCACCGTATATTCGGAGTTTATTCAAATGACATATCTTCCGAATATTACTCTTGATAGAACCTACCATGCCATGGCTCTAGGTGGTTCCAAGGGCCATTTTAGAAGGTTAGGCAACATACATTCGGTAGTAAATTTAACTTCCGAATGTATATTGGCCCCAAAATGAGATTTTTTGCCAAAATCCTAAAATTTTCGAACTTTGGTACTACCATAATCGGTAGTAAAGTGTGTTACTTTAACCTACGAATATACTCAATTTTCGAATTTTAGCACTACCATAATCGGTAGTAAATATAACTTCTGAATGTATATTGGCCCCAAAATGAGATTTTTCCAAAATCTTAAAATTTTCGAACTTTGGTACTACCATAATCGGAAGTAAATTTAAAAACCAAAACCTTCGAATGTATATTGGCTAACCTTCTATAATGGCCTTTGGAACCACCTAGAACCATTGCGTGGTTGGTTTTGAACTTGTCATATTCGGAGGATAAGTCATTTGAATAAACTCCCGAATATACGATGGCCCAAAATTAGAATTTGGGAAAAAATGAGATTTTTCTGGTTTTGAACTTCACATAATCGGAAGTAAATGTAGTTACATAAACTTCCGAATATAGAGTGGCTCAACAATCCAAACATGCCAAAATCCTTAAGTTTTGGCATTTTGGAACGACCATAATCCTTGGAATTTCGAAATGCTCAACTACTATATTCGGTAGTAGTTTCAATTTTATGTCTCCCGATTATATTATTTTCCACATTCGGAAGATATTTAGTTTAATAAATCTCTCGATTGTGCTTCAAAATTCAGAAACCATTGTTAAATTCATACACCATTCATAATCCATAAAACTAACCATTCATAATCCATCAAACAAACCATTCACAAACCATAACGTGATTTAAGAACTTAAAATCCGATCCAAACCTTAAAAACGACATAATCCAACACAAATTATAAATACTGCACCCCATACATTCGGATGCATGTTTTGTTTTTTTCTACCGAATGCATTCGGAGGATAAAAATAGTAGATTATCTCCCGATTATGTAAGGGCAATTTGGCCATTACGAATTACGCGAGATAAGGGCTGGCTACAATTACGTTTGGGTGACCTTTTTTGTTTTATTGTTGGCCCCTAAATCCTTTTGAGTGGCCCCTAAAAATGCCAGGAATTTCAAGTTTATATGAATTTATCATGAATTGTTTGGTAATGGCAAGTAAACTGCCTAGTTTTTAGGTTGTCACTATAAATTCAATATCTTTTGTTTGAACCGTTGGTTTACTGTGAATTTTGGATATGTGTTTGTTTATTGAGATATGTATGTGCTCTTGAACTTTGAGGAAGATCAGACAAATAAATTACCCTAGATGCATGATGCAAAGTGGCTGCAGTTAACTTGTTTGCATAAATGCTTGAAAGAAACTCATGTTGTTGCTTGTGTTATTTGTAAAAATGATTTAAAAATGGAAATGAGTTCATGTTTTTCCATTAGATGAATATGGTTTCATGCCAATGGCGGGTAATGATCCCCGAGACTTAAATGGGTAATGATCCCCATGGGAACTTGTGTTTCCCAACCATCGATTGCGGCTGTCCGTGCCGATAAACGATAGGTGGTGTACGAACCAAGGTTAAATGCTCAGCAGAATGAAACGGGTAATAATCCCCGAGAGAAAATGGGTATGATCCTCATAGGAACTTTTGTTCCTGACCATCTATGGAGGCTGTCCGTGCCAATAAACGATAGGTGGGTGTACGAACCAAGGTTTTCGCACCATGAACTCATGGTTTGAGGTGACTTATAAATATGTGAATAATGTGTTCGAATCTAAATTAAATGAGTTGTTGGAAACATAATCGATGTTATGAAATCATTTGTGAAATTCAAATGGATGAATTGTTATTGTTAATTGATGAGTTGAATCCTAAATGGATGATTTGATAAATGATTTGTTGATAATAATATAAATGTTTTGAACTCATGGCTTGTTGGTGACAATATTAATTTGTGAATCGTGTGTTGAAATCTCTAATGAATGATTAGTGGAAACCTTATTGGTTTTATGAACTCAAGCATTGAAATGCGAATTGAAGTATTTGTAGGAAACATTAATAGTGTTGTGAACTCACGTGCGAAATCTATTTCAATGAATTGTTGAACTCAAGTGTGAACTTAAATGGATGAATTGTGAATTGATGTATTAAATCCAAAATGGATGATTAGTTAATGGTATTATGAACTCATGTTTGGTTGGTGACAATGTTAATATGTGAATGATGTGTTGAAACTTAAATGGATCATTTGTTGATAATAATATTAATGTTATGAACTCATAGACTGAATTCTAGATTGGATATTTATCGAAAATATTGTTGGTATTGTGATTTTTGAGTATATCATGGATTCGTTGAAGTTGTACCATGTTCTTGTCATATGTTTTTCTTTGCTAAAAATGATTATATTTGCGCATCTTTAGAGAATTGGTATGCATTGTATTGAGATGTCATCTCACCCCAATTGACATCCTTGCAGATTTATCAGAGTGGCTCAGAGAAAGCTAGGAATGAGTAGTTTAGTGATTAAATTGTTTTATTGTATTGCTTGAAATATAGTTTGAAATAATATGTTTGGTTGAAAATGTTGTTAAAGATAATTAGTGGATATATATGCTTCAATTCATGTTATGTAAAGTTTCAACTATGTTTTGTGTAAAAGTAAAGTAGCAAAAAAAAAAAATGCACAAGTCTCTTTCCGACCCGTAACGTTTCGAGTTCGGATCTCCATACTGGTTTGACCACTGTCCGGAACTCGAGGGTGTTACACTTATCTAAAGGTCCAAGCGCTGATGTCAATCCTGGAAATGAAGCTGGTGCTGAAGCTTCTGCAACTAACCAAGACGCGCCTTTTTCCAATGTTTAGCTTTTCCCTTTCCTTAACCTTCTTCTGTACCTTTGCATATGTATTTATGGAACATACTTTTATTCGCGACATTTTTTTCTTGACAAAGAGGGTAATATTTCTTTTGTTTTAATTCCCATACTTGCCTCTTATTATATTCCTTGTAAGAAAAATGCTGGTAAATCCGTACGACTATTGCCTCACGCTCTTGATGTTGATAATGACGCATAACCTTTTATAAATGGCGCACTTGGTGTGTAATGCGATAAGTTTACTTTTTAATATTTCCTGCAAAACGATGTTAGTGTAAGTTTTATTTCTCATGAGGTCTTATTAAGCCTTCATAAGTAAAGGTCTTACTTAGCCTAAAATAAATTTCGTTTCTATGCGACGAGATCGCAGGCGGTTTTTACACTTTCATGTAATAACCCATTGATCTTGCCTTATCGTTTTATAGCATTGTTGCTCTGCAGGTTTATTATCGCACAAATACGACAAGCCTTAATACTCTCGTGAGTAAAAAGCCTCATGATATTTGCGTCTTTGACATAATTCAGCTCCCTAATGGAGGGTGTCGTACTTATATTCCCCCGATCGCCCCTTCAAGGAAGCTTACCCCTACGGGGATAAGGTGGGATCCTCCCATCCGGTGATGCAACAATCGATTATTTTCGCGGCCTCTTATCCCTCCACCGGTATGGTGGTTACAAGACCTTACCCTAAGAGGGGTTTCTTCGGACCAAAGTGCATCATAGTCAAGACTTGTCAAGAGCGGCCAGTACGCTCCGGATGCCCTGGCACTCTTGAATCAACCGTGTACCTCGGCGCCTTGATCGAGTTCTGCACTCCTTAGTAGAGATCTTCTTACCTTAGTCTTTCAACTAAGGCGCTCTCTTTTGGATGGGCTTTTGTTTCACCCCAAATCTCCATGACTCAGGTTCCAGGGTCGGTGTAGCTTTCACACGAGCCATGCTAACTAGGTTTTCCCAATATGACGCGCGTTATGTCTAATTATTGCTCTTCTTTGTATGCGAACTAGGGTGCACGCCATAATTGGATACCTAGCCTCCCTAATTAGAGGTTTTTACTTCTGTAGCCTTCTATTAAGATCTTATCATAAGGTCTTATTTTTGCCTTTTTGTTGAGATACATGAATTATGCATAGAAGAACAAATTCTTTATTTTCATTCATAATCTTGGATAGTACACCCTTGTTGAATGTTGAGAAATTCGCATCTTCAACTGCGTTCGCTCTATTTTCGGTTACATGCGATTGTTTTCTTCACACGTGCGACTACCATTGCGCAACTTACGGATAGTATTTCTTTAAATATAATCTGTTCCAAGGATGTTCAAGTTTACGACCTGTGCTCCTCCCCTCGGGGTCCATCAACTGATACGCTCCATTGCCAATTATTCTCTTTATTATGTAGGGTCCATCCCATCTTTTCTCTAACTTTCCATCTCCTCCTCTCTGATAAGGTGGTATTTCTATCAACACTAGCTCCCCTGGCTGAAAGTATCTTTCTTTGACGCGCTTGTTATATTCTCGTGTTATCCTTTGATGGTAATTCTCCATATGTTGCAAAGCAATTTCTCTACTTTCTTCTAGATCATCAAGTTTTGCTAAAATTAAGTCCGCACTTAAATTCTTCTCTCATGCTTCTTTCTTAGTTGTAGGTATGATAACCTCAGTTGGCAACACCCTCTACTCCATATGTCGGACAAAAAGATGACAATCCTGTAGCTTCTCTCCCCAGTTGTTTTGTATGCCCATACTTGCATTGTGTACTGTTCGCACCATCCTTTGTTGTATCCTTCCAACTTCTTCTTCAATATATCTGCAATTATTTTGTTGGTTGCCTCAGCTTGACCGTTGCTCTGTGGATATAAAGGGGTGGAATTTCTGCTTTGTATTTTGAACGCATTAAGTAGCATTTCTATGTTTTCTCCTTCAAATTGTTTTCCATTATCAGAAACTAACTGCGCTGGGATTCCAAATCTACAAATGATATTCTCAAATATGAAGGTAAACACATCTTTATCTCGAATATGTTGCACCGCTTTCACTTCTGCCCACTTTGTAAAGTAATCTGTTACTACTATTAAATATCTCCTCTGCCCCGTTCTTGGTATGAAGGATCTATAATTTCTAACCCCCATTTTCCAAATGGCCATACACTTGTTGATGAGCTTAGCATCGTACCCGGTGCGTGTATCTTCTTTCCGTGACGTTGGCATTCTTCGCACCGCCTCGATACTTCTTTCGCGTCTTCATGCATATAAAGCCAATAATACCCTTATATCTTTGTTCTGTACGCTATAGACCTTCCTCCACTATGGTTTCCTGCATCTCCATAATGTAATGATTTCAAGATTTATATTCCTTCGTTTCGCGTCAAACATCTAAGAGATGGCCCCGGGAATGATCTTCGATAGAGTACACCATCTCCGAGTTCATAATTTGTCGCTCTAATTTTTAACTTGTGTGCCTCCAACTTTGTTTCTTGGGATCTCTCCTTTCTATAAGTATAAATGGAGTTGGGTTCTCCAATCTGCGTTTTTATTCATTTGCTCTTCTTCTATGTTGTCTACTATCATTATATCTCTGCGTCTTCTTCTGTGTTATCAACATTGTTGATAGAGGGCGAAAAGAGCGTCTGTATATTTATGCACCTTGCGGTTGGGTCCACCATCATAGACGAAATAAAAGCGAATGCGTCTGCTAAGCGATTATCTTTCCTTGATATGTGTCTCCAACTTAGTTTTGGAATCTGGGAAGATAGGCATGCACGACAAGCTTCTTGTATTTCGTAGAGATGGCTCATTTGTGTTATATGTTCCTTCTATTTGGTGAATAACCAATTGTGAGTCACTAGTTATTCGCGTATCTTCTAACTTCATTTCAATTGCCAACCGTAACGCGTGCACCACCGCTTCGTATTCAGTTTCATTATTGGTGGATGCGAACTCCAACCTGAATGAGTAAGCCATTCTTGCTCCTGCTGGTGAGATGAAAATTATTCCGATTCCATTGCCTTCTCTATTTGATGATCCGTCCACCAATATTTCCCATCTACTATGATCTGTCAACATGTCTTTAGGGTTTCCATGTTCTTCATCTATATCCATCATTTCTTCCACACTTTCGTCTTCTTATAATGGAAATTCTGCCAAGAAATCTGCTATGACTTGCGATTTTGGTGATACTTGATCTAAAAGTGCCCTACTTGTGTGTTCCATCTCTCGATTCTTCCTGATATTTTTGAATTTTTCATTACTGACTCAATTGGTACTCTTTTCAATACCTTAATGTTGTGGGCTTGAAAATAGATACGGAGCTTTTGTGTTGCATAGACCAGTGCGAGAATCATCTTTTCAATCTTTGAGTAATTTTTCTTTGTGGCATTGTATGTTTTACTTATATAGTATATAGGCTTTTCCACTCCTTGATCCGAACGTAATAGTACTGCACTTAATGTGTGCGGTGTTGATGCCAAATATATTAATAATTCTTCTCATGGCTCCGCTTTCTGTAGAATAGATAAATTCATTAAGTAGTTTTTATGTTTTGCGGTGCTTTGTTGTATTCGATCATTCCATTTGAACTTGGTCCCCTTCTTTAGGATGTTGAAAAAGTGCTTGCACTTGTCTGATGAGCGCGAAATAAACAACCCAAATGAAGCTAGAAATCCATTCGGTTCAGACATCTTTCACAGTCGCAGGTGGTGGCATGTCACAAACTGCTTGTACCTTGTCCGGGTCGACCTTTATTCCTTCCTTTGACACGATATATCCTAAAAAATTTCCTGACGCAACTCCGAAAACACACTTTTCTGGATTTATCTTGATATTGAATTGTCGCATATGCTCAAAGATTTCTCGCAGGTTATCAACATGATCTTCAGCTTTTTTTACTCTTCACCAACATATCATTAACATAAACCTCTAATGTTGTGTGTATCCATTTTGCAAATACCTTTTCTACCATTCTTTAATATGTCGCACCCGCATTTTTCAAACCGAAAGGCATTTTTGTATAACAATATAATCCTCTGGGTGCGAAAAAAAGCAGTATGCTCCTGGTCTTCTTCCGCCAGAGGAATTTGATTATATCCTTTATATCCATCCATCAATGATAGCCTACCATTCCCACGATGCCACTTCAACCATTTGTGGTATGTCTGGTAACGAAAGTCATCCTTTGGGCAAGCCTTGTTTAGGTCACTAAAGTCGATGCAAATCCTTATTCCATTATTCTTCTTTGGCACCACCACCATATTTGCTATCCACTCGGAGTATTTTTCTGGTCTTATTATTCCAGCTTCAAGCATCTTCTGTAATTCTTCCTCTATCTGAGGATGATATGTCGTTGTTATCTTCCTTATCATGTTATTGAATGGTCGTGCATTCTTATTGATATCCAACTTATGACATGCGACAGGATCTATCCCTGGCATTCCTTCCATGCTCCATGCGAAGATGTTTTTATATTCGCGTAAGATGTTGATCGTTCTTTATTCTTCTTCCTTTCCCATCTTAGTCCCAATTTTTAATATCTTTGGTTCATTTTCTGTTCCAACGTTTATTTCTTTTGTCGGCTCTGCTGCGGTTAAATTCACCTTTGGTTCTCCTAGTGGTGTTGGCTCTTTTATTTCGTGTGTCGGTTCGCCCTCTTTTTCTGGAATTTCGCTTGGTATTCCTTTTCCTTCTTGGGCTCTTATCATGTATATTCTGAATTCTTCTTCCTTCCTTAGCTCTTTCGCTTTTCTCCACCGATCTTTTCGCTTTTGTGCACGTCCTTCATAATTTGTTATACATCTATCTGATTGCAGATGTTCGCACTCCTTGTATCTCCTTTGATTTCGCCTATTCCACTTGGTATTGGGAACTTTATAGATTGGTGTAGAGTTGATGCTATGACTTTTATCGTATGTATCCGTGGTCGTCCCAAGAGCATGTTGTAAGGTGATTCTACATCAACTACGCACAATGTTACCTGCGTTTCTATTTCACCCAATAGTATTCGCATGGTTATATCTCCTCTTGGTTTTGTTGTTGCTTTATTAAAGCCATGAATGTTGTATGTTGAGCGGGTCATATCCGTGTCCTTATATCCTATACCTTTGAACGCGCGATAGAATAAGATATCTACCAAACTTCCCGTGTCTACCAAGGTTTTTTTTTTCGCCCACTCATCTGAAGATTTCGCTTTCGCACTTCTTTCATTTCGCTCTGCAGTTATTGTAACTACCAAAGGATCTGTTCGCCTAAAGTTTTCCTCTGGTATTTCTTCTGTTGTGAATGTTATCTTCTGCTTTTCCCATTCTTTCAAGGGAGATATCTTTTCTACCGTCATAATTTTCTTTCCTTCAAAATTTCTTCTGTTGTGTATTTTTCTTGTGATTCCGTCATGAAAATCATTGATGATTGTTTTGGTTATTAGGTTACACTGTAATCTCCTGCTGCTTTCTCTTGCTTTGATGATTTTGATCGTTTATGCGTTTCCATCTTTCGTTTTATCACTTGTTTGGTTTCTATATTTGTTCTTTTGTTGGATCTGCTCTTGAATTTGTTGTAGGTTGTTCTTCTTTTCGCCCATTTTTGATGATTTGACAATCTTTCTTCCTTCTTAAGATAATATCTTCTCTTGGTAACAAATTTCTTCTTGGTAACTTCAGATTTGCTTTTCAATTAGCTTCACCAACAGGGTATATCAATCGGATATGATTGCTAGCGCCAAAATGTAGTTGCAGAAAATCCTACAACCACACCCTTTATGAAATCTATTGAAAAATCTAAGTTAACTCCATGAGAATCACAAGAACATTCATTAAGATCTTCAAATTAGATACAAAGTAATGAGAAAACCCTAACTTGGGAAGCAAATAATCTTTCTCTCTCCTAAATATCTTATCTAGACTCTCAAAAAAGCTATCTCTCAATACAAGGTCGCTCGGCTCCTTATATAGGAGTTTATGTAGTGGAGGACAGCTAATAAAGTCCATATTTTCGGATCTGGCGTGCGTTATTAACGCACGCTTACATTGACTCTTATCGCACAGACTCTATAACATCGCATGGTTCTTCACACTTTACTCGTAATTATGTTGACGTCATGTGATGCGTCATTCTGGATAAGCTGTACGCGGTTGTCTTCGCTCAGTCTTGATGATCATTATTTCGCATACTTGATTGGTGTGCGGTATTTTGTAACTACATTTTGCCTCTTCTCATGTCGTTTCTTTGGAAAAGAGTGCGATATGAGAAACTCCAATTTAAATTGCCGCCCCCGTTCATCTTTTCGTATTTTTCTCTGCCAACATATTTCTGTAATTTCAGTGTAACCGTCTACACGTTCTGATTTTCTACCCTTTTTCCCAGCACGTTCAAATCTAACCGGTCATCTTTCTTACCCATTTATTAACTGAGTTTGAGGAGAGATAATCTTTTCTCTTTTTACTTCATCTTCCCTTCTTTTCTCTGTGAGCCCTCTGCAAATCTTCATCTTCTCGAAATTTCTTCATCCTCCTTTTCTCGAAATCTTAATTTTGATCTTACTGCTGCTCTCATGGATCCTCTCTCAAGTTTTGTATACTTTGTTGAAATTAATCTTGTTTAATCTATTTGATTGTTTTGATTTCAAATCGAACTCTTTCGATTTCTTTGTTGTTTCCATTCCCATACTTGGTTTCTTTCAGAAAAGTTCTTCCTTTGGCACCAACAAATTTACAGCCCAGAACCCTAAGTATTCTTCAAGTTCGAAAAATAACGAATCTCACATAAGGAAGCCTTCGCATACCAAAGGAGTAAGAAATATTTTCTTCTTTGTAAAACAATATTGTTGCCTCTATTTCTTATCTGCGTCGTTCTTCGCAGGATTCTGAACGTGAGATTGAGGGCGAGAAGAAGACAAATATTAGAAGAATTCGCAAGACACCATCGCTCAAGACTGGTCTCGTCATTCCTGACTTTCACTGTAAGGAAATGGAAACCGACATTCCTTCGCATGCTAATGTTAGTGCGCCTCTACAAAGCTTAATTGCCTCATCTCCTTTGGATGTCAATGTTGACGTACCCCTTCAAGGTTTAATTACCTCTGCTCCTTTGAACTCTCCTTCTTCACCACAGGAGACCTTCGCTTCTAAAGAAGATGTCCCAGTTGATCATGCGGTAAAAGAAATCTCCACTTCTCCAAATTAACTGCACCTAAGGTGGATCAGACCGTTTCTACCTTTGTGAATGTTCCTTTATTCGCAAATATCCCCACATCTATTGAGAATACTGCCTTTGTCGCTCCTGTAGAAAACATCGCCTCTTTTACACCCGCTTCTTCTTCTTCTAAGATTACTTCTTTTGAAGCCATTCCTATTGATACTGGGGCTTTGGAGGGAGCAAGCTCTGCCGCTCAAGTTTTGTCTGAAATTATTAATGTTGTTCAATCGTCTATTAATGATCTTTCGAAACTTCGTATCTGCGATGCTCTGAACAAATTGTTGTGTGATTCTCCACCGAACAAGCCAACAAGGAGTGAGATCTTCTCTCAAATTGATCCAAGTGTTCATATTGCTCTTGATTTCTTGGTAGGCACTCTTTCGCTTACACTCTTCTTATTCATCCTATCTTTCTTCATATTTATTCTTATAGTATTTTCTTTTAGGATGCTCATTGCGCATGGTTCTGGCCGAAGGATTTTCTGAATCTAGTAATACCATACCAGAACTCTCGCGTCGAAATATCGCACTTGAAGGAGAACTTAGCAAGCTGAAAGGGGAACTCAAAACTGTGACTCTTGAATCCGAGAATCTTCGCAACAAGAATCAAAGCCTCAGAGGTACTTATTTCTTCATTTATATAACTCTTTTTAGGAATAGCTTATCTTTTGTATCCATGAATTTTGAATTTCTTTGTGCGTATATTAAGATCTAAACCAGAGGCGCGTTTTGGAGAGGTATGATTTTTAATTTTTCCCTGAAGATGCTCGCGCGGACAATGAGAAGTTGCGGGACCAGATAAATCAATTAAATAATGAGCATTCATATTCGCTTGATCAGATTCAAAATCTAACAAATGAGAATAACTTATTAGTCCAACAAAATGAGACATTAGGCTCCCAAGTTTCCCATCTATCTGAATTGTTGTATAAGCTGATTTAAGACATCAAACTTTGTCGAGATGAGAATGAGGTCCTATCCATGGAGAAGCGATCTTTCTTAAAGAAAGAGGCGATGTTTTCGCGTCAGTACCTTATTCTCCAGAGAATTTGTGATAATCAAGAGGAATCTCTTCGCACACTAAAAAGTCATCATGACGAATCATCGAAGATATTAACCGCGAAGAATGAAAAGATCATCCAAACTAAAATAAATCGAACTGTGAAAATGAACTAGCTTAAAGAGGAACACGCGCAGCTAAAAGAATCTCATGATGCCCTTATGAAAGAAAAGGCCTCCCTTGCTCAGGATGAAAAGAATATTCGATTTCGTCTTAAGGGTTTGGTTGGTGATGATTTTGATAAGGCTATGGAGAATATGAAAGATAGTAGTTTCGCCTTGTCTCAATACCTTCTTTCTCATAGAAAGGTAGTCACGTGGAGATATCGCCTCCTCGGTTTACTTGTTATCTTTGATTATTTATATCCTTGTTCTTTTAATGCTTCGCTCTAATTATAATCTTATGCTTCTTTTGCAGATTCTGAGAAATTACACTAGTCCACCATCTTGCATCTAAGATCCAATCTGGCTAAGGTTCGCAAGAACGTGCGAAGATCTCAGCTACTCTTACCTCTTCTCGTGATCGAGCGAACATAAGATGTTCATATCTTGAAAGCTTCATGGAGATTGGTGTGAGAAATGCTGAGAAAGTTATCGCTCGCAAAGCTCACATTAATTCTCAAGTTTTATTAAACAATATTCTTCACGGCAAGTCGCTTCCTTTGGTAAACGTGGTACCTTTTGATATAAGCGAAGATGAGAAGGTTTCGATCCACGATGATGATTATGAATTTGTAAGCGATGATGAAGAAGATCATGGGACTGCCCTTCAAGAAGATCAGCCTGAGAAGGACAAAGCTGGTGGTGACTTATTGTAATACCCTGTATTTCTGGTTACCTTTCCGGGTCGAATTTTAATGAGTTAGCTTAGATTATTGTTTGTTATTCCTTTGCCTAATTGGGTTGCTTGAGGTAGAATATTAAGGTGTGAATATAATCGCCTAAATAGGAGGAAAATAAAGATACATTTATAATTTAAATTAAAATAATAATAATGAAATGTGTATTAATTGGTAATATTAATATAGGTTTTATAATAAACATTTGGAAAAAGAATTTTAGAATTAGAAAACTAAGAATGAGAAGGAGAAAGATATGGAGCTAGAGTTTTTAGAGAAGAAGGCTATGGATAATCTAGAGGAGATTGTATCTAATCAAAGGTAGAATGTGAAACCCTTTCTCTTTTGATGTTTTTCTTTGGGTGTTTAATTTATATGATTTTCTATTGTTAGGTTTGAGTAATTTATTCGTACAATTACATATCTTTGATTTATGATAAGGCTTCTATTATTGATAGATAACATAATTGGGTATCATTGATAAAAATTTGAGAATAATCCACCGTAAATTCACCATTGAATATTTGAATCAATATGGATGATGATTTCTGAAAATTAAAGGCAGATTCACTTTATCACGTTTTTTGATTGATTTAGGTAACCTTAACGATTTTAGAATGAATTGGATTCTTAACAAAAGTTGTAGAAATATATGATATCTTTCATTGTGCTTTGTGTATGCTCAATTTCAACCTGGCATTTTTAGGGGCCACTCAAAAGGATTTAGGGTCCAACAATAAAACAAAATAGGGTCACCCAAACCTAAAGTGAGTTACCCCTTATCTCACATATTTCTTAATGGCAAAATTGCCCTTAATGGCAGGAACGCATTATCCATTTGGGAAGTGATCAAGGCCCCTATACAATGATATGTAACTTAGTTTGGCGCACTGCCAACACAAGATAAAAACATGAATCGAGACTGCAAAGAAAACAAATCCCGTTTAACTAGTCGATTTCCTTGATTTTGGTTGTAATACTTTCAGCCCCTACTAGATCCCTATTTCCCGTACCATCGGACCGACCTACTGGTAGAATTTAGATATGATAGGATCGCATGTGATTTTTAACTCGGTCATCTTTTGTTGATGTCACATCCGTCGGCTACCTTCTTGCGCTTACTATTCAACCACTTTGAGATGCACTATGGAGCGCTAACTCCACCTTCTTCTTATCATCCGCTTGTTAGTTTCTTTCTAATTCTACAAACCGTGGCCTTCATGTCGTCTACGTAATTGACAAAGGAATCCATTGACTCAAATTTCTTAAAGTGTTCTTCATCTTCTCGTTTATATTTCTCGGCCTCTCGAATCAACTCGTTAATCTCATCTTGGACAACCGGTGCGCAAATACCACTTTTCGAGCCAATTTTGCCGCATAAGCTTAATTCTCCAAAAACACACAGAAAGACATAAAAAGCCAAATAAGTACAAAATCAAGCACTAACAATATATACAATTGAGATCAAAATAGACACATAAATGCGTCTATCATAGACATACTCTCCATTTCGACGACCATCGGCAAGAGACAATTCACTATGGAAACTAAAGCGGATGAACAATATTGCACCACGCTCCTGGTGGCAATATGGCCATATATCCTCCATATCTTTGTGTAAAGAGTCTAGAATTCCTTCCGCGCCTTAAATCCCACCGAGCGTTTCGATAGTTGGAGGAAAGACACCTCATGCGGGTTCCGAACGACAAACCTGCATTGGGATACTCATGACAAGAAATTCCTAAGTCGGCGTTCTCCAGGTCTGCAGCGGTTGGTAGGATCGGACTTGAAGAAAAAGGGGTAGCTAAATCATCTTCATCAATGATGGTAACGCACGCTCTAACGGGATATCTCTACACAGAAGAAGACTTTTGTCATTCATCGGCAAATAATGGAACACATGTTGATCAATAAGAACATACCGGTATGATCTTCTTGACCCGAATGACCTGGATGGGGGAATTGTTGCAAGAGTCAGGCCTCGCGCGTTTGACTGGAGAACCTAACTGGCTCGAGGATGATTCACTTCTAATCGACATGATGAATAAAGGTGGACTCAACGAGAGGAATTTTTGTTGTAAAAACTGGGAAGACGATGCAACTTCACCGCGTAAATCTTGTGGAAACCCTAAAGGAAGAAATAAAAACACATACTGAATAGGCGGAACATGATGGCATCACGACCGGGAAATCAGCCTCAAACGAAACCCCTCATCAAAAACCCTAATGAAAGCCAGGCGAGATAGGAGGGTGTAATACTTTAACGTTTGAAAGAGGAGAGGACTTCCCATTTGAGTCGAGCAAGGAAAAGAGGCAACCGGGCCCGCGAAGACAAATCACCAAGCCGTCCGCGCCATGCCTTGGACCCACCACGCCAAGCCGTCCGTGCACGCTTTTCCAAACCACGCCTTTTCATGGCCGAACCATGCCAAGCCGTCCGTGCCGTGACTTGCCGCGCCAACATTGACAATTCGCCAAGCCAGCGTCATGATGTTCTCTAACCCAGCCATGATGATACATAGCCGGACTAAACCTAGGATCCTCAACTCGCCACCTCGCGGTCTACACCATAAATGGAATCTATGTAAGGCCACCAAGCACGGGATCATGAAATCTACTTACCTCTCGAAAAAGGTTAGTCGGACTTTCCTGACCATCTTGCATGATTTACGTTTCGATTTTGTCCTTGTTTGTCACCATCTTATGCTTACCTCGCAACAATGCCCCTGTTCTGAGCTAAGCAGGGGACTTAATGTTGATGGTGGTTTTTAGCTTAGGTTTAAAATCGTAAAACCCTAGTCGGACAGTGACGTCACAAAATTTGAGTAATAATGTCTCCACTGAGTGCATTTATTGAACCCTTTAATATGTCTGCGAGAAAATTACCAGGGTACCTTTTTTAAATACTAATTAGGGTTTCGACAGGCCAAACCCTAATTCCCACACCACTGTGCCAATGGAAAACCATGCCAGCCACATCTACCGCGCCAAGGCATGCCAACCATGCTAGCCACACCACCGTGCCAATGGCAAACCATGCCAGCCACATCTACCGCGCCAAGGCATGCCAACTATGCTAGCCGCACCACCGTGCCAATGGCAAACCATGCCAGCCACGTCTATCGCGCCAAGGCATGCCAACCATGCTAGCCGCACCACTGTGCCAATGACAAACCATGCCAGCCACATCTACCACGCCAAGGCATGCCAATCATGCTAGCTAAGCCAACCGCACCTTCCTTGGCCCTAACCATGTTAGCCGCACCATGCGCCTACGTCATTCCAAACACTTTGCCCCACCATGCCAAGCCAACCACACCTTGGCCCCATCATGCCAAAACGTCCATGCCAAACCCTTGGCCCCACATGTGCCAATGGCATGCCAGCCACCTTGCCGCGCCATACCGTGTTGGCCTTCCCCGTGCGGCTACCAAAACAAAGGCCTGCAACAATCAACAACCATCTTCCCATCTAAAATGCAAATCTTAGCCATCCAAGGTCACCAACCAACGCATAGTAACCTTTGGCCCAACGCCAAAACCCTAGAGCATGTTATAAGGTGATTCTACATCAACTACGCACAATGTTACCTGCGTTTCTATTTCTCCCAATAGTATTCACATGGTTATCTCTCCTTTTGGTTTTGTTGTTGCTTTATTAAAACCATGAATGTTGTATGTTGAGCGGGTCATATCCGTGTCCTTATATCCCATACCTTTGAACGCGCGATAGAATAAGATATCTACCGAACTTCCCGTGTCTACCAAGGTTCTATCTATCGCCCACTCATCTGAAGATTTCGCTTCCGCACTTCTTTCATTTCGCTATGCAGTTATTGTAACTACCAAAGGATCTGTTCGCCTTAAGTTTTCCTCTGGTATTTCTTCTGTTGTGAATGTTATCTTCTGCTTTTCCCATTCTTTCAAGGGAGATATCTTTTTCTACCAGTCATAATTTTCTTTCCTTCAAAATCACGCTTGTGTATTTTTCCCCGTGATTCCGTCATGAATCATTGATGATTGTTTTGGTTATTTGGTTACACTGTAATCTCCTCTTTGCTTTCTCTTGCTTTGATGATTTTGATCGTTTCTGCGTTTCCATCTTTCGTTTTATCACTTGTTTGGTTTCTGTATTTGTTCTTTTGTTGGAGCTGCTCTTGAAGTTGTTGTAGATTGTTCTTCTTTTCGCCCATTTTTGCTGATTTGACAATCTTTCTTCCTTCTTAAGATAGTATTTTCTCTTGGTAACACATTTCTTCTTATGGTGGGTTTGGATGTAGAATTTTAAAGGTGGGATTTAGGGGTCCAGGGGATTTGGTGGAATTATGTTTCCCTCGGTTTGTTTGGTTGCCCAAATCCCTGGAATCACGTTTCTCATGGGAATCAGTTTTCCAGTAAATCCTCCATATGGAGTCCGACCCCTCCCCCCTAAGATTTGCTGGGAAACTTATCAAGGGATTTATGAGCCTACTTTTTTTAACTCTAAATCCCATATATATTCAATTTTAAGTTTCCAAGGGTAAAACCAAACGGTATATGGACTTTAGAACAAGATAATTGTATGAATCCTATGGATTTCAATTGGGTTACCAAACACCCAAGGGATTTACACGAATCCCAGAATTTGTAATCCCATGGGATTATAAATTCCTGGAAATTGTGAATTCTGCAAACAAACCCACCATTAGTGAAAATCACTAACAACTTCAGATTTGCTTTTCAATTAGCTTCACCAACAGGGTATATCATTCCGAGCTGATTTTTAGCGCTAAAATGTAGTTGCAGGAAATCCTACAACCACACCCTTAATGAAATCTATTGAACAATCTAAGTTAACTCCATGAGAATCACAAGAACATTCATTAAGATCTTCAAATTAGATACAAAGTAATGAGAAAACCCTAACTTGGGAAGCAAATAATCTTTCTCACTCCTAAATATCTTTTCTAGACTCTCAAAATGCTCTCTCTCAATACAAGGTCGCTCGCTCCTTATATATGAGTTTACATAGTGGAGGACATTATGAATAAAGCCCCTATTTTCAGATCCGCGTGCGTTATTAACGCACGCTTACATTGACTCTTATCGCACAGACTCTATAACATCGCATGGTTCTTCACACTTTACTCGTGATTATGCTAACGTCATGTGATGCGTCATCCTAGATAAGCTGTACGCGGTTGTCTTCGCTCATTCTTGATGATCATTATTTCACATACTTGATTGGTGTGCGGTATTTTGTATCTACAAAAAATAAAGAAAATCAGGCTTAAAATATTGAAAGCAGGAACGCATTAGCCATTTGGGAAGTGATCAAGGCCCCTGTACAATGATATGTAACTTAGTTTGGCGCACTGCCAACACAAGATAAAAACATGAATCGAGACTGCAAAGAAAATAAATCCCAGTTTAATTAGTCGATTTCCTTGATTTTGGTTGTAATACTTTCAGCCCCTACTAGATCCCTATTTCCCGTACCATCGGGACTGACAGCACCCTGGTAGAATTTAGATATGATAGGATCGCATGTGATTTTTAACTCGGTCATCTTTTTGTTGATGTCACATCTGTCAGCTACCTTACTGCGCTTACTATTCAACCACTGAGATGCACTATGGAGCGCTAACTCCACCTTCTTCTTATCATCCGCTGTTAGTTTCTTTCTAATTCTACAAACCGTGGCCTTCATGTCGTCTACGTAATTGACAAAGGAATCCATTGACTCAAATTTCTTAAAGTGTTCTTCATCTTCTGGTTTATATTTCTCAGCCTCTCGAATCAACCTTTTAATCTCATCCTCAGACAACCTTCCCTTGTTATTTGTAATAGTGATTGTCTTTTTTCCCTGTTTTGTCCTCTTGGGCAGAAACGTTTAATATACCGTTTGCATCCATATCAAAGCATACTGTGAATTTAGGAACACCACGAGGTGCCACCTGAATTCCATTGATCTCGAACTTACCAATCAAGTTATTACGGCTGGCTCTTTTATACTCACCCTCACACACCGGAAACATAATATCAGTTTGTCTATTTACGGCAGTAGTGAAGCCCTTTATTACCTTCTTGTTAGGAATGCGGCTGTTTCTCGGTATAACCACACTCATACGATCTCCAGTCATCTCAATACCAAGAGAGAGAGGGGTGACATCTAACAACAACAAATCCTGCACCTTCTCGTTACTCTCACTACTCAAAATAGAAGCTTGCACGGCTGCACCAGACGCCACGGCTTCATCAGGATCGATGCTCTTGCAGAGTTCCTTCCCATTAAAGAAATCTTGCAATAGTGACTGAACTTTTGGAATTCTAGTGGAACCACCGACGAGCACAATTTCGTGCACGCTGCTTTTGTCCATCTTAGAATCCTTCAAACACTTCTCAACAGTTTCAATACATTTCCTGAACAAATCCATGTTCAAGTCTTCGAACTCAGTACGAGTAATGGACGTGTGGAAATCGACATCTTCATACAACGAATCAATCTCTATGGTTGTCTGGGTAGTAGATGACAGGATTCTCTTTGACCTCTCACATGAAGTCCTCAACCTCCTAAGAGCACTTAGGTTCTCACTAATGTCCTTGTTGTGCTTTGTGTTGAACTCTTGAACAAAGTGATCGACCATCCTGTTATTAAAATCCTCTCCTCCGAGATGTGTATCTCCATCTGTAGCCTTGACTTCGAAAATACCCTCTTCAATGGTGAGTACAGAAACATCAAAAGTACCACCACCAAGATCAAAGATGAGCACATTTATTGCACCGTCAAAAGTTCCCTTCTTATCAAGACCATAAGCTATGGATGCCGCTGTTGGTTCATTAATGATTCGCATTACATTAAGGCCAGCGATGGCCCCGGCATCCTTAGTAGCTTGACGTTGCGAACCGTTAAAGTAAGCAGGGACCGTGACAACGGCATTCTTAACACTGAATCCAAGATAAGTCTCGGCAATTTGTCGCATCTTAGTGAGAACCATAGATGAGATTTGTTCAGGTGAATATTTTATCTTCTTTCCTTCGTAACTGACTTGAATCATGGGTCTCTCGCCACTGCCAATGACCTTGAATGGCCATACCTTGATATCACTTTGAACTGTGTCATCGCTGATTTTCCTACCAATCAAACGTTTCACATCTATGAAACAGAAAACAACGTCAGAAATATAACGCGTCACAAATATTAAGAGCAGTATATAACATACAAAACGAGTAGTGCATGCATATCATACAAAACGCTTATATGAAATTATACAGATATGAGAACTGGTGTAAGCTAAGATGGTCAGAAAGCAGCTTACCGTAAATAGTATTGAGAGGATTCTTAGAGGCTTGATTCTTAGCAGCATCACCAACCAAACGATGACCAGAATCAGTAAAAGCAACAAAAGAAGGAGTAGTACGATTTCCTTGCTCATTAGCAATAATCTCAACCCGATCATGCTGCCATACTCCTACACAGGAATATGTTGTTCCTAAATCTATTCCTATTGCTGGTCCTTCTCCTATTCTTGCAGCCATTGCACTATAAATAAAGAGAACAAATATTGCAAAGAAGAAAACTCAACTTTTGATGTTGGAGAGGAGAAAGGTTAGATCGCACTTAAAGCCTATAACGTGCGTATATATACATGTGCATTCTGTTTTCTCGTTAGGTTAGGGTTTCCGAGTTCGCATAGGTTTCCAACAGCAAAGTTATGCTGGATGGTTATAGAAGGGAGTACAGTACATCCCTAAATGGCTAGCAAGTCGATATTAAGATTTGCAAAATTATGGATAAGATTCCTTTTTTTGTTGCAACTTTAGGTTTGCATGCAGCATGCAGTGCAAAAATATTTGTTCAACAAATCCCACCGATGATAGTTCATAGATGCGCATCAACTCGCTATTGAGTTGATGATATTTGCAACATTAGTTCAAAATGTTGCGTCTTTGATGAGAAAATGCGGAAAGTTATTTCCATGAAATATGCATGTTCATAGGTCTTCTTTTTGGTTTTGTTCGATGTTAAAGAATTTGGTGTAGAGATAGTGGGTTTTGAGGATTGTTCGGATGTCGTTGCTTTATCTTTTCGAGAAGTAAAATGCAATCTTACTTCCGGACAAACGCTAGAACTAGCATGCTAGATTTCTAGGCTGCCATGGTCGTAACACTTTGAACAATGCCGTCTTCAAGCCTCTTTAATAAGAAATTTGTTGTTCGATCTTTCCATTCGGGTGTTTTGTGTAGTTGAAGAATCCGGTGGTTAAATTATATTGGTTAGATAAATATTCAATGCATGTGTTATATATATGGTATGGGTGACATGTAGATGGACACACCATGTTCCATTTAGCATACACCATGTTTATGTATAAGCTTGTATTTTCAAAATAAGACCTAAGGTGAAAAATGGCCAAGTAACAGATAGCATTCTGTGCATGTTTAATTAGGAGGAGGATATAAGTCTCATAACGCTGCGCATGCCCTCTAAAATAATTATGGAAACCAGAATATAAAGACAGAAGATATTTTAGAAGATAACAGTTGCCATTTTTCTATTAACGGTTGAATCATCATTTTTCGTTTTACATTTCTGGTGTTAAAATTGAATTGGTTACATAATGTATTTTACACCGTCGTCACACAAGTTTTACACAACCAGTATACAGTTAAAACATAAATATGAAATGTCACACCGTTTAAGTTCTAATTACTAGGCCTTAGTCTCTATTTAAATGGAAGTTGTTTTAGGAAAACCCCACTAAATTAAGTTTGAGAGAGTCTGCAATTTTAAAGATAGTGAGAAATCCAAAGTTCAAAAGATGGACAAGTCGGATGAAAAGAAGGATAATCGAGTTATCGATTCGGAACATACACGCCCAAAGAAAGGTCAGAAAAAAAATCCTTCCAAGAAATTTGATTCTCAATATCCTCCTGTGAAGCACGTGAGTAAGCCAACAAAAGACAATGGTGAAGCTACCGATGACGGAGGTGATGAGGAAGGTGGCGTCTAAGGTGCTATTACTTAATGCTTGTGATCGATAGAAGACGGTGAACGTGTAATCTCTTATCGTTATGTTGTTTTTATTTAGGAATTATCATGTTGGTTTATTTTATGTTTGTGTTTGCTTGCTTCGGATATAGTATATGAAGCAAGTCTATGTTAGTAATCTTTTTCATCATTTAATATATAATTACTAGCTTTATTAAAAACTCTTTCTTTTAGACCGATTTTACTCCGGCGTATGCATATTACTATTCTTCTTCTTCTGTCTCTTTCAACCACTGCACAACCACAAGACGTCTAAATGTAGAGCTTTATCGCTACCTCTGAATTTATTAAATTGCACCTTCGTTTCATTACTACCAAGAAAAACAACCCTATTCTCATGCTTGAAGGTGCTTATTCTGATAAGGTACTTAAATCCATTGGTTATGATTCATTAGAAACATCAGTGTGTGAATTTGAAGATGCTGTCATTGAAATGGATTACCCATTCAAATCTAATAATTATGGTGTTCGATTGGTTGGATCATGTAACTTAGTTTTGCTGGCTGGTTGTTGAAGGGAGTACATACGACTTGAGAATTTAGCAAGAATGCTGGTACCAAATTCAACAATTAGTATCGCTCGTTAGGTTTGGCCATATTGAGAATTTTGATAGATTTAGAGACTGCAATTGAAAATCCAATTTCTACAACTGATTGTTTTTGAATTTTTGGTTGAAGTTTGTGTATAAATTTGTTACCATAGATGCTTTGCAGTAGTGTGGGTTATTCAGTAAATCAAAAAGCAAACCTTGCTGAATGTAAACTAGGCGAGGAGTAGGAGAGACAATTAGGCTGGCTTAATTCGCATGGGAATTTAATCTTATTGGAGCTGCAAGAGTCCAGTTGAGCATACCAGGCCATTCTCCAAATTTGCAACTTCCAGAAAACCTTTTAATCTTACTACTGCACATAATCTTGGGTATAACCGTATAAGGCCTTCAGAGCAACATCAAAAAGCCAGGCATCCTCTTGTACTTTGGAACCGGAGTTGACAACAAATTTAGAGTTTTCGATGAACAAGGCTCGTCTCGAAATTATACCTGTTCAAACAGAATAACCATAGAGAGCCTCTTGGTTTAGAAGAATGCCAATGATTCTTTTCTGCACCATTTTCTTTAATGATTTTCCTCCAAAGGGGGAATACTGTTCTTTAGCAAACCTGCAATGCCATTTGGCTAACAATACATCATTCATGGTTTTTAAGCTCTGAACTCCCAGACCTTCCAACTTCTTATGCCTGCAGATCAAACTCCAGTTAATCCGAGTGATTTTACCTGCTCTGGAGAAAAGGCTGTTTCCAAGCTTAAAGCACAGCAATACAGTAATACTAATAATTCAAAGATTTTACCTGCTCAGTATTTGCATCTAAGAAAATTTAAGCAACAAACACTTTAAATCAATTCATAAGGGTTGAGCCATAACTTCAGTACAAGAAGAAGATATAATAAGAACAACATGAAATTTAGAAAGCCTAAGATACTAAAAATAAAAAGTTAGAACAACAAATATTGGCTTGGCTAGTAAATTTTTTAGGAAGGAGGCACAGACCATTCTAGCTCTTGAGCTGCGGATTTCAACCAGTTGGGTTCAATCCAGGTGTAATTTAGATACCAGCCTTCCGTATCATAAAAATCTGTGGCAGAATGCTGACTTCCAAAAGAGCAATAAGTGCCTGTTTCTAGAGAATAGAATACAACTCCTTCACCGTTAAGACATAATCTAGGAAAATTGACTTTGTTCTCCATGCGACTAGTTGGTGCAATTGCTGAGATACATGAGGTGTAGTTGACGAATAGCATATGCTTTCCTAGACTTTCAACTCTCATCCATTCCATCTTGTTGAAATCCAACCTAAATATCCCAAACGATGTTTCATTGTGTCCTAATTTCAACAACATTAGCTCGCCTCCACACTCTACCAGGAAGCTTGGGTAAATGGCATCAAACTGTTGAAGGGGTTTCTCCAGAACTTTCCAACTATTATCCTCAATGTTAAATAAGCCTACAGCTCCATTATAATCTACACAGTAAAAAACACCATTGCACATAACTGGAATGTTATGCACTGGCATGTACTTTTCGGTATCCGCATTACTAAAGACTAAAGGACTCCAAAATGCTTCTCCCTTTCTAATGAAGTAGATTGAGACTTCGTCTGACCCTTTTTGTTGAATGGAAATAACTACACAGTCTGACGAAGTTGGTAAGGAGGAGAATGAAATACCTGAAAAGCAATATATCCCATCAATTGCCAAATCCGGAAGATTGATGGTCTCTCTTGTGAAGGGATTGTAAAAGAACAATGAAGTAGTTTCTGGATCCTCCTTAGACATCAGTAGCCAACCTCCCTTTTGAAAACGGATAACAGAACCCACTAGATCAGAGAGGTTCAGAAAGTATTTCTCATTATTATGCATTGGGTTCACAAAATCAAAGGTGGCGCATCCATGATCTCTACTGAACATCAGCCAAGGAGATAGATATGTGCCTCTAGTGGCACAAGTGGATGTAAGCTTTCTCATTGGCATTAGTGCCAAATTTGCTTTACAGACTGAACGAAAATGGGCATAATCCAATCGATGGAGACAGTTTGCGATAGACTCCACCATGTCCTCAATAAGCATACACCAAGGCCGTGGTTTGTCTAAATCTCCTTTGTTATCTACTCCACCTTGTTTCCCACCTTCATCATTACTGAATACATGTGCTTCACGTTCCCCTGCCTTTATTACGTTCTTCTCCAATTCATCTTTACCCACCATATCATCCTCCCTTTTTGGTCCATTAGGGATCATGATCCAATCCGCCAAACCCCAAGGTGCTGGCAGATTTAGACACGGCAAAATAGCTGAATTACTGGTACTTTCCACTTCGAATTTGTACAAACTTTGATCTTCCCCAAGTGTAAAATACAAACAACCTCGTGCAACCCCTGCCTCAGCTGCAGAGCAAACAGCTGTGCCTTTGGTGCCAATAAACAGAACATGGTTACCCAAGCTATTCACCTCCTTCCACTCCATTGCAGAAAAAATCCAATCGGAACACAAGTATTTGGCATACTACCTTCTTAAATCCTCTTGCACTGTAACGTATAGTAACGGAAAAGAATTCGTCGTCAGTTTCCACAAAATGATGCTTAAAATCAGAAGAATACCATCCTCCTACTACTGGATACCAAATGTTCCTAGCCACCTCGAATTTCCGAATAGAAAGTTCTACATTTCCATCATCTAGTTTTTGTATCTCAATCTCTAAGTGGTGATGGTTGAAACTCATAACATAAAGCTTACCTTTAAAACAATTGAGCGATATAAAATCGTCCATGAGCTTAACATCTTGAGACAACTTGTTTATTTTCCATTCTTTATCCCCAGGGTGACAAAATAGAAAGAACTGATCACTACTCTTAGAAGCATAGGAGAAGAGGCACAAAACTACAGAATCAGCATTTTCTGGAGGAGAAGACAATATACAATCTGCGAAAAGCGATTGACCAGGTGTACCATACCACTTTTCTATGCTAGGCAACTGAATGGTCTCCAATGTTGAAGGATTCCAAAGAAAGCAATCACCAAAACTATAGTTTTGAGTATCATTATCATTACACAAAATAATCAGCCAACCTTGATGACTAGGATATTGCAAAAACCATTTCACACTCAATTCAGGTATAGATTTTCTACAGGTTTTGTTACAGGGTTCACAAATGTTGTAAAAAGCTTGGTGTTCCATACCTTTTCCATAAGGGAAGACTAGCCATGGTGCTGCCTTTGACACTGGTGGACTTTCAGGTTCACTTCTTCTCTCAATTGATGATGCAGCTACTACTATTTCACCACTTTCATCACCCATGAGATCTGATTCTGACGCAAAACCCTCTTGAATTAGAGATCAAATTGGAAGAGAAATGACAAGAACTGGTTGTGATCAAGTTACTATGAGTCTGAAACAAGAAGAGAAACAGAGAGGGAAGCTGCTGTTGGTGTTGGAGGAAATCAATTACAATAATTGAAGATGTTGAGGGAGGAGGTGCAGAGAGAAACTGGTGGTGGTGGTGGGATCTAAGAGAATCATGCAAGTGTGGTTTTCTAGTACAGCAAATAATTGATGTGTGCTTGAAACTGTTTTGAGGGTGTCTCGAAAAATGTGACTTTTCACTGTTCATAAATAATACTCTAGGTTGGTCCACCTAGCTAGAACTCTGTTTGAACATTATGGACCACATGAGTCTGTGTAGGGTTCTTCCCACTGCAAACACTGAACAGCATTAGGAACTCCCTGAGCTACCTAGGCTCCAGAGATGGTGGTACAAAAAAGACACCATGGATGGAAAATGCAGAAATCACAGAACATGAAGAACTGAACAAATTTAACTTTTCTCATTGCATTGTAAATTTTTTTGAATGAATGACCAGAGTAATAATCTCTGTTTCTGTTACAACCTCTTCTAAAGCCATTTTTGCTCTCAAGGGTTTTGACAATGAATGGTGATACAAAAAAGACTCACCAAATGTTTACAGAAGCAACAGTAGCATCATTAAAAACCTGCATCATAAATCTTCTCATCTCTCTCAAACTAGCTAACTTCAAATCACCTTGTATGAAAGTGTATTGCGCAACCAAGGAAAAGAAAAAGGAAATGATAAATTCTTTGAACAGAACTGAAAATATCATATAACTCGTAAAACGCAGATATTGGCTCCCCTACAAATGTGGCAGTAGCGTTCCAGTATGGTAGTCTGGGTAACATTACTAAATGGAAGTGATCCGCTTTTGCTGCACGCTCTCTTCTTGGTAAACCAAACGACGATTATGAGAAACATAGCGGTAGATGATACCGTAGAGGCATTGGCTTAGGCGTGAAGTGTCATAGTTCTCAATGAACTTCATGTCAGTTGGCCTAGCTTTAGCACCTGCAAATCGCTGGTACTCTTCAAGTACAGCAGGCAAACACCAATTCTGCATTTTCCTCAAACAACCAATAACACAGCCCGTCCTATGCTGTTGTTCATGCAAATGAAAATTTATCAGAAAATGAATACCACCGATTGGAGGTTCAACGATGAGTAAAGAAAATCATGAGCTACAGCCTGAAATAGAATATAGAGAAAGGAAGTTGACTGTTAGATCATGTTGCATACCTTTCCATGTCTACAATGAATCATAATAG
Organism: Papaver armeniacum; assembly: GCA_023531295.1. Classification (NCBI taxonomy): domain Eukaryota; kingdom Viridiplantae; phylum Streptophyta; class Magnoliopsida; order Ranunculales; family Papaveraceae; genus Papaver; species Papaver armeniacum. The sequence continues at coordinate 152,639 of JAJJWW010016394.1, read as the reverse complement.
GATGATTTCTCACATCTGCAGATCAAACAAAGAAGTATAAGGACGAGTAAGAGACAACATATTCACAGACTAAAATAAGAAGGTTGGTTTAAGGGGATGTTATCCTGATTCAGTACCAAGTATGACTTTTAGAGCCTCCGTGATAGTATCTTTGGAAACAGTCACAAAAGGCTCCTGCATATGAAAATCTAACATTAAGCCATAGAAACATTATCACAAACAAAAGGTGTAAAGTTACGAACCTTATGGCAATACAAGAATTAATCCTAGTGATAACATAAGAATTACTCAGCACATTCAAATATACATCTATAAAATTTGAAATCTAAGTGGTTTCCAGCACTCGTGTAAATGTTCATGAGCAAAAGAAACATGTAGAATGATATGACGTTTGGGATATGAGATAACCTTAGCAGATCCACATAAGAGCTATGGACAACCCTTCTTAACCTTTATCTTTGAATACAAATTGAAGTTATTAGATCCCATCCCTTTCTACCCAAACAACTATTAAAACACCATTCCTCGTACCCAAATTCTGTTCATCATTCTTTCCAAAACTTAGAACAAGACAAGCCACGCCCAATGTTTTCATCCCTAAACTCTAAGTTGCTCCAGAGAGCAGTAGATGCCTACACCTCCACCAGCTATGTTAAATTTCCCTTAACCCTGTTCCATTCTTTCATGTATTGTCTAAAAAACGAAGAAGTGCCTTAACAAAGACTCCTGGTTTGAAATTGGTTAAGAAATTCGACTGATCAACAGATTCTTACAAAACAACACAAGCATCAATCTCTATCTACAATTAGGTAACACATCCCAAATTCCTAAAGCAACAAACATTCCGTAATCAAGGAAGAATTTTGCTATCTAGCCCAATTCACAGAGAGCTTAAAAAACAAAATTGAAAAATTCAATTTTGGCTTGTGACTGTAAAAATTGATCAAAATATATAGAATTTTGACCCGTAAATAAATATACTAGTAAATAATAATTCGAAGAAGAAGAAGAATATACCTTTGTTCCTTCCATTCCAAATTGAAAAAGCCGAATATTCTTGGATCGAAGAAATTTACAATTCTCTTCAGGATACGGTTCTGGACACAAACATCTACATAAACCCCACACACAAAAAAAAACTCGTTAATAAACCAAACCAAAACCCTAACACCCAAAAAAACCCAAAAATCAAAAACTTACATGATGGATTTGAGATTTAATGTATCAAGAAAGGAGAAATTGGATGAATCAGGATAACTAGATCTATAAATTCCTCTTTCAACCATTGAGAAATTATAAGGTGTAACTAATAAACTACTATCATTATTATTATTCTCATTGGTACTAATTTCTTTAACTTCAAGTAATAACCCCATCTTCTTCTTCTTCTGAAAAAAACTGAAAGAATGAATGAATTTACAAAGAGAAAATCAAAAGCGAATATCAGAGAAGAGTTAGAATTTTTTCTGAAATGGAAGGAGGAGATTGCTGGTCATTATATAATGAGTTTAAAAGCTTCTTTTTTCCTTTTCCTATTCCACTCATAATTCTTTCTTCTTCTTCTTCTTCCTCCCTCTCTTCTCTTCCTCCTTCTTTTGTTTCTTTTTGGGTTTTTAATCAGAAAAGAAAATTATTTATTTATTTTTATAAAAGAGTTTTCTTTTTGGATAAACTGTAAACTACTTTTATTTTAACAAAAAAAAAAAAACTAACAGGATTATTATTTACGTGTGATAATTAAATACCGAAAAATAGTAAATGTGAATCTGGATTGTGTCTGGATTACAGTTTTTCACGGCTTGGATTTGAAAACCAACAAACCCAGAATCAAGGCTGTAGTGAAAAGGGTTTTTTTTACCCACGGTTAAAAGTCTTGGTGAAATTTCGAGAGAGATCTCAACCCTTTGATATGAAAGTTTCGGATCTAATCGTCAATGTCATTCTTTCTTTTTTAATAAGGAAACCATATTCAAACATACCATATTCATTTACATTTCCTCCTTCTATGGGTTTACCAAGAAAGAATAGATACGAGACTCATCCCACTGCGAGCTAAGTTTGTTGGCAAGAGAAACTTCGACTAGTTTACTTGCCACGAAGTTTTCGGACTGAACTCGACTAAGCTCTTTAAGATTTCTAATGCATAAAATAAAATTCTTTTTCCTTCCTGCGTGCATCAACTGGATGTTCTTTTCTGCTTCTCCTAGCCGAATCCTAACAGCTTCAAGGACTTTCACATTGTCACCTTCAACATCGATCCGCGGGTGGTTAAGTTGTTATGCCCATTGGATTGTCATGGAAGCCATCCCATCCACTAGATCTTCCTCTGAACTTGCTTCGACGTGTCTGCATCTTGCCTGTGAGATGTTTCCTGCATGATCAGACAAGATTAGGCATATTCCTCCCTCTAGACTGTTATTACTAACTCTTAATCCTATGTTTATCTTAACAGCCAGTAAGTTCGTAGCTAAGGGTTTAGTATTCTCTACAATTTGAACATCAATGTTCAGATTTTCCTCCCTCCTAATCCTTCTTATCATGGTAGTAATATTGAAACAAACTCTCTGGGGGTTAGGCTTTATCTTCTTAAAAACTAGGTCACACCTGCATTTCCATAACTCCCAACAGATGATTGCCAAAATATCTACCCAATCAAGCCCACCCAGATTATCCAACCTGCCCCTATGAATCCAATCCTGCAACCAACTGTGAAAATCAGTATGGTTACTGGCATAGACTGAGAATGTAACATCCATTACACTCAAAACCTTTAGAGTGAACTCACATTTCAAAAAGATATGTGATAGAGTTTCATCATGCTTTCCACAAAGAGGGAAAGATTTGTTTATGTAGGGCAACTTCCTTGCCAGTCTCTCATTCAAGGGGAGAATATCATGGACACACTTCCAGATAAATGTCTTTAATTACCCTTGGGATTGTGTTCATTCTCCAGACTTTCCTCCAAAAATACTTCAAACCCATATCCTCTTATTGCCCTCTAAGCATGAATTTTTTGTACAAAGACTTAATCGTGAATTTCCCATTTTTCTCTAACTTCCATCTTAGCTCATCCCTTTTTTTGTTTATCTTAATCCCTTTGATCTTTTGCCTAACTTGTGGTTCAAAGTACTGTGTCAACTTCATTTCATCCCCAGGACCCATCTTCTCCCTTCTGAACCATTAACTCATCCACCCAAATTATTTTCTGGTTTTGTTGCAAAGGCTCACATAATTGTTGCAGTTTCCCTGGGAACAACAGTTCCTCCCAAATTCTAATGGATTTCCCACCCCCACTCTCCATTCAGTGTTCTCTCTTATTTTTCTCACTTCCTTCATTAGGTTCTTCCAAACCCACGAGTCTTTGTCAGAGCACTTGAAGTTTGAGTTTAGCAGACTGTTCTCTAGGAAGTATTTGTTTTTGTAAATGGATCCCCACATGCCATTTGGTTCTTTCAGCAATCTCCAGATAACTTTGGCAAGCATTGCCGAGTTAAATTCTCTTAAGTTCAAGAACCCCATACCTCCCATACTTTTCGGCTTGCATACACCGATCCAAGCTTTTAAGAAAACTCCTTTTTTCCCAGTCTCATTTTTCCCCAGAAAAATCCCTCTGCATTTTATCAATACTTTCAGTTACCGCAAATGGAGTTCTAAAGCAGTTCATCTGATACATTGGCACCGTGGAAGAAGATACTTGTATCATGGTTCCTTTTCCTTCACAAGATAGATGTTTTCCTTTCCAATCCTTTAAGTTCCCCCATATTCTGTCTAATATAAACTGGAAAGACTTAACTTTAGACGTGTGTGTAAACAAGGGAGACCCTAGATACTTGTCATTCAGAGATATTCTCTTCACACCTAGGGTGGGTATGATCTCATTCATAGTGTTCTGGTGAGTTTTGGCTGAAAAAGACACCAGACTTCTCCAAATTTATGAGCTGGCCAGACGCCAAGCTAAAATCATTTAGAAATCTCAAAATATTCTCACTCTTAGTCTTATTAGCTTTACTAAAGATCAACAGATCATCAGCAAACAGAAGGTGGGATATGGCAGGGGCATTATGTCCTACTTTTATCCCATGAATGAGTTTCAACTCTTCGGCTGATAAAGCTCTAGATAGCATCTTCATACATATGATGAAAAGGTAGGGAGATAGTGGGTCTCCCTGCCTCAACCCTCTAGAAGGGTTAAATTGCTCACAAGGAACTCCATTTAGGTGGACAGAGGCAGAAACAGTGCTGACACATTGGTGAACTAGTTTGCACCAATGTTTGCTAAAGCCTAATGTTGCCAGAATCTTTCCTAAGAAGTCCCACTCAACTCTGTCCAAGGCCTTCAACATGTCTATTTTGAGACCCATAAGGAATTCACTACCTCTCTGAGCCCTCATGGTATGAATCAACTCATGTGCGATGAACACAGTGTCTGAGATCTGCCTCCCCTGAATGAAGGCAGCCTGATACGGGGAGATAATATTTGGCAGCAGCTTTTTCAATCTATTGGCTAGGACTTTTGACATGATTTTGTAAATTATATTACTTAGGCTGATTGGTCTATAGTCTCTAGCTTCTTGGGGATATTCCTTAATCTTATACCAGTGCTCCACCTCCTTTTCACACTCTCTAATTACAGTACTCCTATTTCTAAGGTTAATGTTAGAGCTAGTATGTTTAAGAATATTCTTATCCCTCAGCAGATTAGTATTTATGTCTCTAAAACAGTTTTTATTCCACCTGAAAATCTCGTTCTTAGTCCTCCTCAACTTGTGTACCAGTTTGTAAGCTTTGCTGCCTCTAGCCTTGTTTTTCCAACTCTCTTTTATCTACTTCCTACAATCTGGTTCCTTGAGCCAAGTTCCCATCACCCTAAAAGGTATATTTTCCTTTTTGGAGATAATTTTTGAATTGAGCATAATTGGTATGTAATCAGAACTCATTCCCATCATGTGATTAACTACCGCATTGATGTTTTTCCCCACCATTTCCCATTGGCTAACACCTTGTCCAGTCTAGCTTCAGTTAAAGATGCATCTTTCCTTTTGTTGCTCCAAGTGTAGGGATAGCCCACAAATCCTAAATCCTTCAAATCTGCCATCTCCAGGAAGTACATAATTTTATCTGCCTCAGTCTTATTAAAGCTTCTGATACCTTTCTTATCTTGCTATATCAATGTGAGATTCAGGTCTCCCAACAACAGCCAATCTTGGTTGATTTTCCCTGCCATTTGTGTTATGTAATTCCAGAATATGTATTTCTCATTCCACTCTGTAGGACCATATACACAAGAAAGTGTGCTTTCCTCTCATGTGACCATACTCTTGATATGACAGTTGATTAAGTTTTTGTAGAACACTCCTACTCTTAGATTTTGTTCCTATTTTCCAAGCTACCACAAGCCCTCCTGAAGCACCAATTGGGTCTACCATGAAGAAATTCCTATATCATAGCTTTGTGATTATTGGGTTCACCACTGTTCTGATATTTTTTGTCTCACAAAAGAATAAGATGTCTGGGTTTTTTTCTTTATTCATGTCATTTAGATATTGTTGGGTAAGTGGGTTACCTATTCCTCAGTTCCATGAAATGATTCTAACATTGCCAGCATGATGCAAATAGTGATTATTGAAAATATGGAATTTAAAGGCTTCAAAAAAACCATTCCATCTGCAGTTTCCTAAGTGCACATAAGTGTTGCCAATACTGCAGTATGACAAGCATAGTCTAGTTGTTTGGGAAAAATTGTCGAAAGGATGTACCTGCCAAGACTGGAGAGCGTATCCGGGTTTGTCTGCATGGTGCCTTGTACCCCCTAGCTGCTTCCTCCGGTGCTGGTCCATCATACTGCTGCGAGTGTTGACTGGTGACTTAGGATCTTTTTTCTGAGGAGTCTAATTTGATTTTGTTTGGTTTGGTAGGTTGCCTGGTCTTGTTAATGCTCCTTTCATATTCCCCTCTTCCCAATTGGAATTCAGATCCATCATGGAGCATATGCAGAGCTTCACCCTTCTTGTCAGGCATTGGCTTTTTGTGACATTCAGTCATTTCCTCATCATCTCCTAAGATTAACTTCCTCTTTGCTAGAGGATATGCCATACTTGTTTCATTAACAACTCTTGCATTCTGTTTAATTGGGACGGCTTTTTTCTGGTTTGTTGTGTGTACTTTATTTGGGTTTGGACTTGGTGATTTTAGAGTTTCTTGACAGCTTATTGCATCTATTTTCAAAGTATGTGTCTCCTTGTTCAAAGTATCATTTGTGTTTGGACTCTGGGTATTGAGGGGATGGAGTTGTGTTTGGACTTTGTTTTGATCATGTTTTTGTGGGATGAAGTGTTGTTTTTCGGCTATGACAACCCCTTTGTTGCATTGCATTAGATTCCAGTTTGCAATTGCCAGCAAATCCTTCTTAGAGCTTTCCACATATATTTGTTTTCCTTTAGATTTAGCTTCAATTTGTTTGCTTCCTACAGACCTACCCCAAATTCTCCATTGTATTTATCCCCTCCTTCTCATACCCATCAGTCATCTTTGTGTCCATGATTTGTAAGCTTTTTTCCATGTTCTTTCCCCCTTTCAATATCATGTTATCCCCTCCTTCCTGTAGAGAAAAGTTTTGTTTTTCCTTCTCCACAGGTTTCAAAGCCTTATCACTTCTACTAACTCCTGCACTAGGCCTCTCCGCACCAACTACTTTTTTTAGGTATGATGGATTGAGCCATTGTGTGATCCCTTCACATTGCAGCTCCGGATGATCCATAATATGACATTTTGTGCATAAATTTGGTGGGAGACTGTCGTATTCAAAGTTGATAGTCGTCTTTTAGCCCTCCTCATCAACAACCACCATCTTGAATTTTACCCTTTTCTTGACCTCCACCTTCACTTGAATGTCATGTTTTTGGTATTCTCCTGCATTCTTTACCACTTTCTTAAGCACCTCCTCTGAAGTGTATGCTATGGGGACTTCTATAGCTTTCAACCAAAACAATTCATGTTCCAAATCTAGATTCCCATGTGTAGGAATTCCAAGTGTTGGGATCCCAGTTACTACCACTCACCTTTTGAAGAACCATGGTTTGAATTCTTTGATCTTAATGAAAATCAGTTTTGTTTTTGTATTTGAGTATGAAGACATTCTTGTACTTCTTGTGTTTGTATAGGGACATTGTCATTGATCTTGTTAAATTCCAATTTTCTCTGACATAGTTGATGTATTCCCATTGTAACACGATCCTGTTGACACAGATTATGCTCAGCATCGTCAAATTCCAGTCGATTGCTTCTTTTGCTATGATCTCTCTTGTTTATAATCACTACCTCAGACTCCTCCTCCGGCATGTTCAGTTGTGCTTCCAACTGGTTTCCTAGTTTATGCACTTCCTCTACTGATTCACTCATTTTGACAAACACCTTCCACTCTCCTTTTGTTGTTTTCCTGTTGAGGTTTATGTAAAGTATAGGTAAAAACTCTGGTATTTTAATTTTTATCACTTGAAATTTTATCCAAAGTCTGACCTTTTTTATCTTTACTTTTGAATTATTTTTGGCTTTTTGGGAACTTGGGTTTTTACACTCTGTCAAACAGTGATGTATTGGATGTCATCCGTTGTTAATGAGATGACTCTCAGCTTTATTGAGTTTACAAGCATGAGGTGTATGTACTTGACCGCAATGGGCATGTCCTACGGTTGCTAGCTGATTTAGAGATGGCATGTTGGTGTTTAGATGACCGTTTACTCTATAAGCAAGGTCTGGAATGGCTAATGGGTTTAGGGATTGTGTATTGGAGAGTAAGTAGTTGATTTACTTGGGGATTGAGAATAGATACTGATTAGGTGACCGTTTACTCTATAGGAATGGTCTGGAATGACTGTTTTGTTTAGGGGTTGTGTGTTGCAGTGTATGTGGTTATTTTTTCTAAGGGATTGGGAGTAGGTACTGAGTGTTGATAAGACTCTACGGAAACTAGCTCTATTCACCAGAGACCCGCATCCAGCAGAATGGCCCTGACCCGGGGAAGTAACTTGATCCGGATACCGATACCACAAGCCAAAAAAATGTTGATGTCCTGGATAATCTCTCTAATCAGCCGGACCTCCATGTACCTGAAATTGAAACAGAAAGGTTAATCTCTCTCTAACAGATTATTCTTTCTGTTTTCTAATGATGTAATTGATATTGATGTTACTGATTCCAATGGGTGGAATGGTTATTCTCCACCATTATGTATCCTTCAAACCTCAATTTTAATGAGGTAATTTAATAAATTTCGGGTTGTTAAAACCCGTCTTTCCTTCGAAAAAAAAAGAAATTGAAACAAAGGTTGAGTTAAGTTTTTTTATGACAATGTCTCGAAATAACACATGGATTTTTTCAGTTTTTTGTTTGCCGGAGCATCTGTCAGAATTTTTGAGACAATTGAAGTTTATGGTTGGGGTATTTAATGCAGCAAAAAATTATTTTAACAGTTCCCCCCATCCTCCCATTATAAGTTTGTGAACATCTATATTCCTTTTACCACTTTTGTTGTCTCTCTCTTGGAATACATTTTCATCTCTTGACCTTTGATCCACATGAGTTTCCTTTTTGAGATGGCTCGATTCATTCATGGAGTGCTTGTAACTAATCAGATGAGAGAGGACTTTCTCATTGATAGGGAGCATTTTTATCTTAATAACCCTGTAACTCTGCACGTTCATCCACCCAACGTAACCTCTGCACATGATGCATATTTGAATGCACTTCATGATGTGCATCAAATGTATGGTTGTTTTTTCGATGACGAAGATAATGATTATTATCCAGAGGACGATGAAGCTGATGTTGTTATTTCTCCAGAGGTCAATGAGACTGATGTTGTTGTTCATTTTCCTCCTGAAATTATTGGTGTTGCAGCTTTTGCTCCCACTGCTTCCGATTCCTCTGATGAGAGTTGTAAGCCTCTCAATGGTCATACAGTATACTCCGGCACTGTTAAAGATATAACCAATGCGATGGACCATGTCAAGATACCCAGTCTTTCTCTGTGATCTGCACTCCCGTTGTTGCTGATGTGCCACTGGTTTCTGGTGCTGATCATGTTGTTGTATCCGGTGGTGGACGAATTTTTAAACCTAATCCAAATCCACAGGAAGTTGATGTAGTGGTGATCTCGTCTAGTGAAGATGAGGCATGATATTGCTAGATGGCTTGAAATAATGTCTCCCTTATTTTTCTTGTATCTGCTCGAAACAACTTTTTCTGATTGGTCTTTTTCCTGTCTTTTCTTTCCGCTTATTTTCTTCCTTGTCATGATGTAATCCGAGAAACTATATGTGAAAAAGTTGTTATGTATTCGACAATCTCTTATCCTTCCAAGGGAGGAATGTATCTTCGGAGAGGCTCTTCTCAGTCCGACTCACAATCAAGATCTTTAGGGAGAGACATAAAGCACATCCAAACGAGTAACTCTCACTAACATTCAGCTACTATAGAAACAAGAATCACCACCAAGTACCCGAATCACAAGAGAACAAGAATCACTAAAGACCAAGAATCATTAAAGAACAAGAATCACTAAAGAACAACTTTTTGATATTGCATTTCTTAGATCTGAGTATATTATATACGCAGCAACAACTAACTTTTTTTTTCTTCAATGTCATTCACAACCTAGCTATTTTTATCTAGTTTTTACGTTGTTTTTTCTCTATAAGCTTATAGAGGAGCTAGATATGGCTGCATAATTGATAGGACTGAAATATAATCAGAATATACTAGCAAGAACCTAGAACCAAAGCCCTTTAGTCCCGAGAAAGTCGGGGTAGAGAAGAGATATTATCTCGTAAAGATCCTATCTCATAAAATTATTGCTAAGTTTCTACGCCGACTACGCCGCTCGGGCAACCTTGTCCGAGACAATATTCAATCCTTGGCACATTCTGTGCCTCGGGTGGAGCAGGGATTGGGCATACCATTCTAGCATGGTTTACGCATTCGCGACCGTTAGAGTATCATACCCATTATATCCCTACCTAGGGCTGCAGGGCTACAGGGAGGATTCCCCCCTTTCACGATCATGCTGCCTGCATAGCTACAGGAGGGAGTCTCCCCTTCACAATATGCAAGTATTGTTTCACTTGTTCACGAATTCGAGGGACAATAAACGATACCTTCTCGGTAAGATAGGAACATGAACCGGATAGTCTTTCCCGAAGATGAGACTGGGAAGATACTGATGAGGTAATCGTGCTTGTCATTCGCCACACGGGCGGAGAGCCAACCAGTACCCAAGAACCAAACACCACTCAAATGCCAACACGTATTATCCATCAAGAAACGACCGTCTCCAGTAGAACAAACCAGCCAAGCCTTTTAAGGCCAGTCTAGCACGAGAACCAGGTACAAGTAGTTCCAAGCGGACACGCTGTGCGTGAAAGATCGGAAGATCTATCTTACCAACGATATGTAAGATTAAGCAACAAACGGGGGGCACCATTGATACTTTGTCAATAAATAAACAACACAAGAACTAAAATTAAAAGGGACACAATACGGGCATGAAGAGGTAATCGGGCTTGTGGTTCTCCGCAAGGGGCGGAGAGCCAACAAGCACCCAAGAACCAAACACCACTCATACGCCAACACGTATTGTCCATCGAGCAACAACAGTCTCGGAAAGAACTAGCAACTCATGTCAGCGATGACAAGAGAAACATGAGCTCCCGAGACAGATCATTCCAAATGGACACGATGTGCGCGAACATACTGTCGTAGACGGGCCAACTCAATACAGATATTGGAATCCTACCTCTTCCACGTGGATCCCTGCTCTCTACTTCTGTCTATCCAATGCATCTTCCTCCGTTAAATTTCACTTCTCTAAGTCACGCTTCACCGAATCATCCCACATAAGTTTTGGTCGGCCTCTACGTTTCATCCGACTCTCAGCTCGCAAAATGTGTCCTACGCGAACCGGTGCATTAGAAGGTCTGCGACGTATGTGCCCAAACCAGCGCAATCGGCGTTGGGTGAGCATCTCCTTGATTGGTGTTACCTCCAGCTTCTTGAGAACGTATTCATTCCTGATACGATCGTGCCTTGTATGTCCGCACACCCATCTCAGCATACGCATCTCAGTTGTGCTTAGTTTTCTGGTGTCCCGGTCCTTCGTTTCCCAGCACTCAGCGCCATAAAGCATCACGGGTCGAATCGCAGTTTTGTAGAACTTTCCTTTCAACTTTAGGGGGACTTTCCTTTCAACTTTAGGGGGACTTTCAGTTTTGTAGAACTTTCTTTTCTGGTCGGAATATAATAGCAAGTCATTGCTAAATTTATAACAGACTGATCCTTAAACCCGATCAACCCAAACATAACCAATGAGATATTATTTGTAGTTGTTTATTTCTCAGATTTAATCTTGACTTTTTGTTCTAAGGTCTAAATATTTTTATTCTTGCCCGTCACTTGAAACTGAGAGTTGTTATCAGTTATCTGCATTTACCGACGAAACTGCTAATTTCAAATTTCGACATGGTCGATATCATGTTTTCAATTTATTTCATTTTATTGTCGATTATGTGAAAGTAATCGGCTCACATCAGTCATCGCCTAGCATCATTTCCTTTTTTTTTTTTTTGACTCATCTAGATTTGACTTGAATCACCTGATTCATCTGGATTTGACTCGATGTGTTTGTTTTTTGATTCAGATTTGACTTCAAATATATGCGAGTGAATGACTTAGTTCCATAAATCAGGGACACTTTGTTCCATAACTCAAACGGGTATGAATTAGGGATTAGTTCTGACTCTGGTAGCAAGTCAGATCTGACTCAATCTAAAAAAAAAATGTTCTGGCATCTGATTCATGTTGAATCATAGACCGAGTCAAATCCAAACGCAAGTCAGCAGAAAACAAACATGTTGTTGGTTAATCCAAAACAAAACTGACTCATTTATCTAGTTTGATCAACATGGGTCCCAGTGAACATCAGTTTGGTGTTTTGGTCAACCAAAAACCGAACTGATCACTCAATAAACGAATAGAAAATGTAACGGTGTTAGGCATCCAAGGTTTTGATTTTCCAATGTCAAAATACAACTGAGATTTACGGCCAGTCACAAGCATCTATGCATGTAAATAATTATAAATTATATATATAACACTAAGTTTAATGTTGAAATTTTCTTTTTGAACTAAACCATTTAGCCCCGAGAGTTTATCTCAGTTCATTGTTTTTTTATTGTTGGCATACCGGTTGAAACCCAATAACCAAAAGCGGAGAGCCAAATGGTTTAGCTTTTGAGCGATACCTATCAAAAGCATGTGTATGCAGCCGCTGGTTCCAAAGCCTTATGATTCTTACAGCTGGTTCCAAAGCCTTATGTTTCTTAGAATTTGGGCATCCGAGTCTATTTTAGTTTTCATTTGTTTCTAACAAAACTTTCAATCCTTTAGTCAAGTATACGTTAGCCAGAAACCAGACCAGGGAGAGAGAAAGAGCGAAGCCGCTCTATCTTGAGAGAAAAATTGTTCATATTTCAGTGGAATATTTTGGATCACAGAAGGTAATCAAGTTGGAAGAAAGGCGAAGAGGAAGCTTCAGTTCATGGCTGAATTTTTCAGGGGAGATTGGGTGTTGGTTAAGTGAGGTGATTCAAGAGGCATTAGAGAGCTCGACCAAAAAGAAATGGCCTAAGAGGGATGGAGAAGCGTCTTTTCTTTGCGAAGTAAGATCTAATGATGATGGTATGTACTTGCGGATTTCGAGAGTCGGGAGAGGTGATGGAAACATATCGTATGCTATATGCATTCCATGTGGTAATAGTGGATATTATTGGGGGGTGCTGCTCAAGGAGTTGAATAAACTCTTGAAGGAGAATGATATGTTGAGGAAGGTTCATCAAAAATTGCCATCACAGATTGATTTCTAGGAATCTTTACCAGTTACAGATTTCTAGGAATCTTTACCAGTTACAGATTTCAACTCTACTAAGGAGAAAAAGAAGGTAGCCAAATCAAGTGTGAGGGGCGAGTTAAATGGTTTAGAGTCATCAGATAGATGAAGAAGTTGCTGGATTGAAGTGTTTTCTTGATCTGGAAATTATCAACCCTAAACTAGTGTATTTTAGTGTCTCAGAGGAAATGTGTTCAGACATCTGGAAACCAAAGTCTTTTTTCCAGTGATGGTGTTAGGGTTACTGTTTCATGACAAACACAGGGTGAAGTTGTGCAATTAATATCGAAGGAAGTCACAGTTGTGGATCATAAGAAGGAGGAGGAAGTTATAATTCCAATCCCATTGATGAGCAAGTATATCAAATGGTTCATCATCTGTGGTATTCCAAGTAATTTTTGGAGGTACAGTTTATTCAGATCAATAGGAGATTCTTTGGGCGGATTTGCTGATGTATCTGATAGTACCTTGAAGCTTGAGCATCATAGTTACTTCTGAATTGCAATGAATGGTGATTTTGCTTCAATACCGGTGGTATTATTGGTTGAAGATGGGAGTCATCAGTGGGCTTTTACCATTGAATGGGACTTCAATTTTTCACCGAAAAATAAGGCTTGATTAGGGGAATATCTTCGACTAGTTCAGTTTTTAAAGATAAGCAAAATCTGTCAAATCTTTCAAATTTGGAAACTCCCGCTAGTTGTGGAGCTAAATCGGACGGATTCTGTTCATCACTCACTGATCGTTTCAGGCTTTTATGGGGGATCGTTCAGTTGGGCCCAGTAATTTTATAACTGCTGAGAATTCGACAGATTCTGTCAAGGTTGTTTGGTGAATCTTCAGGTGTTACACCGAGCTCAGAATTGAACAAGAATCATCAATTGACTGTTGGATGTGCAGGTGATGTTCCCACGGATACTAGTAAGTCAAATTTGATTTACTGGACTACTCGCATGTTCCTAGTGTGACAGAAGTGGTGTTGGGTTTCCCGCTAGGATATGGTTAATAATGGTAGTAGAATGGAGGGGTTTTGACTGGTAGATGTGAATGAGAGGTTCCTACCATGATAAACAACTCCATTTCGGCCTCTATTTCTAGGGAGCTCTCTTGTATGCAAGTTGGAAGTGTAGGTGGTGTTCCCACTTTAATTACAGAGTTGCAAACTGGAAATGGAGAAGAGTCTGGGGCCTTAGTGCCATTTCAGAATTTTGGTGGATGTGAAGGTGAAGTGCCCACTAATTCTGACGGACTGGGTTCTACACCGAACCTTGTGAATGTTTTACTGCCAAATGCTACAGAGGAGATATTGGCATCTGGTGCGGTGCCATTGGCTTTGACAGCTTCTCCAGTGCCTTTGGCGTTAGCCTCTACATGCGATCTTTTTACAGTTGCGGATGACCAAGTGGTGATCAAACTTGGAGATATTCAAACAAGAAAAAGTGGACATCGGTGAGGTAATTTTTGTCTACTTCAAAACTGGTTTTTGAATTGTATTGCACTTATGGGGGCATGCGTAGAAGCAATGAGGATCAATCTAAGGAAATCATTGAAGCGATTATTACAAAGTATAAGAAAAGATACGACATAATTGCGGGTTTGTAAAGAAGTGCAGGAGAGTGGATCTAGTGAAGTGCATAAGAGTATCTCAAAGTCTGCAGATGTTGGGGGAGATGAAGAAGTCAACTCAAGGGAAGTAGTAGTTAGTAATGGGATCTAAAATTGTGAACTGGAACATACAGGGTCTAAATTCTTATCGAAAACAAATTGCAGTGCGTGACTTAATTCAATTACATAGATGTTTGGTATGCACGATCCATGAAACAAAAAATGGTACACATGTCTTCTTGGTTTGTTCGACAATTTTGGTATAACTCGGATCTGGATTGAAGATTTTTTCCTTCTCAAGGGACGGTTGGCAATAGTGGGGGATTGTTAACTATTTAGGATAGCTCAAGATTGGAATTGTTGGACGAGAGAAGTGGGCTCAATACTTTATCAATCTTGTTGAAGTGTAGAGAAACGGGTTTTTCTTTTGTTCTCTCTAATGTATATTCTCCTTGTGAGTTTACACAACGGGAGGCGTTTTGGGTGGATCTAAGTGGTGTTAGGCAGTGGAAAGAAGCAGCTTGGTGTATTTTTTGGGGATTTAAATGCAGTTCGAAGCAACTTGGAACGTAACCGGGGGGAGGATGATAAGAGAAATATGCAATTCCTAAATAACTTCATCTCTGATTTAGAGTTGGTAGATTTTCCATTAAATGGGGGAGCCTTTACGTAGAGTGATATGCACTCGAATCCTTTACTTTGCAGGCTTGATAGGTGTTTGTTTGACAATGCTTTTGATTTACACTTCAGTAGGGATACGCAAACAGCCTTGGTAAGAACATGTTCAAATCATAATCCGTTATTGATAGAACTTGCTCCGGATGTGATTCACATATCTTCTTTTAAAATTGAACATTATTGTATCAAGCATAAGGACTTCGTAAAGAATATTGAAACTTGGTGGAGGGAGTTACAGTTCAATGGTACGCCAAGTTATGTCTTGTTCAGGAAACTTCAAAACCTGAAATTCTTTTTGAAGCAGTGGAGTAGGGTGACGTTTGGGGATTTGAAGAAAAAGAAGAGGTCTTACTGGAAAACATAAGGAGGCCCAATTTGCAAGACGAATGAGGGGTTTTATCGGAGGCTGAGTTTCTGGAAAGAGCAGACGATGAGGTGAAGTTAGGAGATATAAAAATGGAGAGAGCAAGAATGGCTTTTCAAAGGGCGAAGGTGCAGGGGTTTGTTGAAGGTGATAAAACAACTGGTTTCTTTCATAAAATGGCTAATGCGAAAAACAGAAGATGTACTATAACTAAGTTGGAGGTGGATGGGGTCGACGTCTTTAATCAAGATGCAATAAAAGACGAACTTCACAATTATTATTCAGGTCTTTTTACATCTACCCACTCTGTTTTTCCAAGGTTTGATAACTTACACTTTCCTCAGATTGAAGTTACACAAAACCAATGTACCGGAAAGGCCGTTCAAGAGGAGGAGGTACATGGGGTAATTAAGAAATTTGGAAACAATAAGGCGCCAGGCCCTAATGGATATACAATGGAGTTTTATAAACTTTGTTGGCATGTTTTGAAGGATGACGTAATGTTAGCATTACAGGAATTCTTTGAGAAAGGAGTAGCAGATTGGAGGTTGAATGTTTCCTTTCTTAAGCTTATCCCGAAGAAAGAAGACTCTTCAACTTCCAAGGACTTCAGGTCGATAAGCTTAATAAGCAGTTTTTACAAAATTGTTTCAAAAGTTTTGGTTTAAAGATTAAAGGTAGTCATGCCTAATCTTATTTCTCATTCTCAAGGTGCGTTTCTTAAAGATAAGCAGATATTGGATGGAGTTCTTATTGCCAATGAGTGCATTGATAGTAGGCTAAGACAAGGCAGACTAGGTATTTTATGCAAGGTTGATAAGGAAAAGGCGTTTGATAATGTTAATTAGTCTTCACTGTTTACTATTCTTAAGAAGCATGGTTTTGGAGATAAATGGGTAAAGTGGATTCATTGGTGTGTTACCTCAGCACAGTTCTCGATTCTTGTTAATGTTGTGGCTACAGATAAATGGACAAGGTGATCCGCTCTCTCATTTTCTATTTATTCTAGTTATGGAAATTCTATCTAAGTTATTAGAAAAGGCAGTTCAAGAGGGAAGCATTGAAGGTTTTCAGGTAAAGGATAGGGGGGAACTTCAATTTCTCATCTTCAGTTTGCTGACGATACTTTGATTTTCTTAAATGCTTCTAAAGAGGAGGTTCGGCGGCTACTTCTTATTTTGATAATTTTTGAGGTGTTAACGGGCTTAAAACTTAATCTTCATTACAAGTATTGGGGCGGATAATTTATTGGAGGAGTTGGCAATGAAGATGGGTTATAAGATTGCAGTTTTGCCAGTAATTTATTTGGGTCTACCTGTAGGGGCTTCTTATAGGAGTGTGGCAGTTTGGGATATTGTGATTGATAGAATGCATAAAAGATTGGCAGTGTGGAAGAATAAGTACCTTAATATGGCCGGCAGGTTGGCTTTGATAAAATATGCATTGTCAAGTCTTCCAACTTACTATCTTTCTTTACTTCATCTTCCAGCTTCGGTGGAGAAGAAACTTAATACCATCATGCGTAAATTATTATGGGGAGTAACTGATGAGGAAAACAAGATAAGTTGGGTTGGGTGGAAGAAGATGAACAAGCCAAAGGAATATGGGGGTTTGGGAAAAAGAAATTTACGGTTAGTAAAATAGATCTCTTATGGCTAAATGGTTGTGGAGATTCTCTAAAGAGAAGCAAGCTTTATGGAGGCGGATTATGGCTGAAAAAACAAATGCTGATTCAAAGTTTTTGGTCCCAAATGAGAAGAAATGCAGTATTGGAAGGAGTATGTGGCTGGTGATTATGAGGGGAAGATCGCATTTACAAGTGTGTGTTGAACTGAGAGTTAGAGGTGGTAAGGAAACTAGATTCTGGCATGACCGGTGGTTTCAAAAGGAGTCTCTTAAAAGTAAGTTTCCTATACTATTTAAAATCAGCTTACAGAAACAGTTTATTGTTGAGGAAGTTATGGGGACGGCTTGGTCTTTATCTTTGAGCCGGGAGTTAAATCCAGTAGAAAGAATAGATTTTTTGGAGTTAAGATATGTATTGAACTTGGTTACTTTACAGGAGGGGGAGGAGGATGTTTTAGAAGGAGATTTTTCACCTAAGATTTTGTATACTAAACTCTGTAGGGAGGATGTAGAATGGGAGTTTGCAGGTTTATTGGAGGTGAAACATATTCCACCTAAGGTAATCTTCCTTTGTTATGTTGGTTTGCATAATTCTATTCCTACTAGAGTAATGTTGGAGCATAGAGGCATGTGGATTTCTAGTAATTTATGCCCTCTTTGTAATACTAAGCCAGAGTCACTTCATCACCTATTCATTCATTGTCAGTGGTTGGCGGAGATTTGGAGTTATTTTATTCGTTAATGCAGGATTAGTTGGGTGCAGCCAAACTCTTTTGCTACTCTTTTACAATATTGGCTTTCTTTCAATTTTCACGATATAAGGAAGGACCTTTGGAAGTTAGTCCTTTTTGCTGTTTTGTGGGAAACGGAAAGAGAGGCGAGAATACATGGGAAGAGGCCGAAGACGAATGAGGAGTTTAAAAAAGCTCGGTTAAACAAATTTTTCATCTTTGGTCGTGTAATTTGAAGATTTTCAATCATTACTCTTTGAATCGTATTATTTCAATGGGAGGCAATTTTGGGAGTGTAATTGGTAGTGAGGGAGTGTTTTTTTCTGGCTTTACTAGATCTTTGATCTAGCCTTGTATATTGTATATTACTTTTTCTTTCAATATATCCTTACCATTTTTTTTAAAAAAAAATCCTTTAGTCAAGTTTCTTGCTCCAACCCCAACCTGAATGAATTAGAAGTGATGAACCATCTTGGAAACGATGGATTCACTTATAGAACCTAAGGCTAGACACGCCACATTAGACTAGGCGGATTAAGACTGGAGTCTCGGGCACGCCTAAGAGCATCTCCAATGGAGTTTGGGTCTCAAAAAAATTGGTGCCACGTAAGATTTTAGATACTCCAATATAAAAAACTCTCTCCAATAGTAGTTGGATAGTCAAAAATTAATATGAGTTGGCAGTTTGAGTTTGGATGAGAATATCTAAATTTAGATATTCTCATCCATACCCACGTCATAAAAATTTATGTTTAAAATTAATCTGCGGAGTTGCTATTCCCCACTCCATTCACAGCACTACTTACCACTCGAGACTCTAGATTTGGGGAGTGAGAAACCCTTTTGATAAGCGGGTGGGTCAGGTGCCGACAATCTTGACCAAAGATCTTGTGGGACATGTAGATCCGAGTGGTAAGTAGTGTTGTGGATAGAGTGGGGAATAGCATTTCCGATTAATCATTTTTTAGATTAAGTAACCTATAACTATATGACAAGTGTATCAAAATAAATATATACACAACTACCAAGTGAGATGCTTATTAAAACAGGATTGTATTTATACATAATGTTAACTAAATGCCTAATTTTTAGGTATTCACATAGGATATACACCCGACAGCATCGGAGACGCTCTAATTTCGGCCCGAATGAGTGTTCGCATAATATAATATCCAAGAAGTACAACATGTACCCAAGAGGTTTAGGTTTTCCTGGTATCTGGATTCCGTACGTGATAAATACTACGCCAATGGTTTTACGACCTTTGGTTTATATTCCATCCAATCAAGTATCAGCACGTTGATATTCAGGATGTCTTTTCCCCGTTTTTGTCGGCCCCCTTTAAAAAAAAAGGTTAGATGATCACATCAGGATTCCACGTGTATTGCCCCGTCAGACTTTTTTTTGTTCTGGATTAGGTTTGTTCGTTAAGTTTGTTAGCTGTGGATATGATTAATGTCGGCAGGTTGGCAAGTACTATCTTGCAAAGCCAGTCAGTTGCCTGGAACCACCATGAGAATCTAATCAAAAATCTTTGCTTATTTTCGACTTACATTGCCCACAAAATCACAAACGGGATCCAGCTCCAAATCCTCTCGTACCATTGATTTTTCTTTTTCTCTCATTAAGATGCATCGTCTTCCCTATCTGTATCTTGACTATTTGATGACTTAATTTAAGTCATGGTATACATTCTCACGTATCATCATGTCACGATGACTTCAAAAACTAAGGAGTCAAATATGTCACGCGAGCGGGTCTAAAACAGCAGGGACGAAAGTTGGTCATAGTGATCCGAGCAAGTCTTACGGTGGAATCCAACATATTTCAAGTTTGGAAAAATGTGGGATGTCAAGTCTAATGGATTCTAAGTTGGTGTCATCCACACTTTTTCTAGGCTATGTTCCATGGTTTTGTGGAATCCAAAAAAAAAGTAATCTAAATACATTAAAAGCTATTCTGAATAGCGTGCTAAAAGACGAAAAACGCAATTCTGAATAGTCAAACACAAAAAAGCCACTCTTAATTTCAACCGCATAAATATCTTAGTCAAATATCATTGACCAAGTCAAACGATATTCTTTTTAACGTTAAAAGCTATTCTTTTTAGCTTTTATATGATTTCATCATAAGATTTGAGCTCCCATGAACAATTCCAAATGCCGAGGTGACATGGAAGATGGAAGATGATATTCTTCCGCCATAAGACTTGCTCTAACAAACTCTCGATATGTGAACCAAAGAATCAACCCTAAGCAAAAAAACGAACGCCCTTCTAATAGCTTAATGTGGTGTTTGAGTCGACTTATAAAAGGTAGAATTACACAAAATTGTTGAAATCCAATAACATTTGTGCCCGTCAAGTCATAGTCATATACGGGTACAATTTTTTATCCGATCAAATACATTCGATTCAAATGTACGAGTCTAGTCGGACTGAAATAGATCAAAGATTTGGAAAAATAAAATGATGTTATAACTAATTCGGATTGTTGGATGCGAAGTTAAATTTGAATACCAAGTCAACAAAAATGAGTTGTTTGTAGTAAATTAAATTTATTTGGGTTTTGTTATCTTGTGCATCCACGCACAAGATAAAAGCCAATCATTGGTATTGAAAATGATAAAAAAAACAAGAAAAAAAATATAAGAGATAGTGTATTTTACATTGGAGAAGGAACATCGAACTCTAAAAAACTTCTGAGTTTAAACGTGTCTAAACTTGCTTCTTTTTTACCGTAAGTGCCATAATAATGTAAAGTGAAACTTCTACTTGCAATAATAATGTAAAATTGAATCAAAAACACCATGAAATAGAATTACTAACCTTTCATTTTAAGCTTCTTCTACCCTTAGAATAAGGAAGAAACAAAATCAAAGTTCTTCTCTATAATACTTACAACTTCTACCCAAAATTAATTGGAAGCTACAAGTTTATTGAGGCATCTCCTCACATCAACTCAACTCAAAGAGAAAGATTGAAGGAAAAGGAAAACAAGGGTTCTAACCAAGTCTCTCTCAAAACAAAACATGGGAGGAGTAGAACTAGGGTTTGAAAACATATAGTAGAGATGGTGGATAGAACAAGAAATAAAACCGAACAAAAGGGGGCAAAAGAGAGAAAGAGCTTAACAAGGGTAAAAGTGGTATTTAGTGTATACCACTATGCATCATCCTCCCATACGTGGGAGAAATTCGCCCTCGAATTGTCAACATCGGCTTCCATGGCATTGTTACCCCAATATGGAACCAAATGCTTCACGTTAAACACATCGGGTGTGCGAATGGATCTTGGTAAGTTGAGGAGGTAAGCATTGTCGTTAATTTTTCCTCAATTTAAATGGTCCAATCTTCCTTGCCTTGAGCTTGTTGTATTCACCTACGGGGAAACGGTCTTTAGTAAGAACCGCATAAACAAGATCTCCTATTTCAAACTCAACCACACCTGCGCCTTTGATCAACCTTGTTCTTGTATTTTATTGATGAATATTCTAAATTCTTTCGGGTACTTTCATGTATAAGGTGGAGTTGGGAAACAAAGTCTTCCTCCTTAGCATTTGGCCTTTTCAAATCCTAAGACTAAAGACAAGTCAAGTGGTACTCTTGGATTGAACTCGTACAATACCATGAATGGTGAATACCCACTACTCCGGTTCACCGCATGGTTGTAAGCAAATTCCGCCTTACATAAAACTTGGTCCCATGTCTTCAAATTCTCCTCAACCAAGCAACGGAGAAGATTACCTATGGAACGATTTACCACTTCGGTTTGTCCATCCGTTTGAGGGTGATAAGCGGTGCTAAAACTTAAATTGGTCTTGACCAACTTCCATAAGGTACGCCAAAAGTGTCCCACAAAACGACTATCTCTATCCGAGACGATGGAAGAAGGAATACCATGTAAACGGTAAATCTCTTTAAAAAAGAGTTGAGCTACCATGACCGCATTTGTTGTCTTTTTACAAGCAATGAAATGAGATATTTTGGAAAAACGATCTACCATTACAAATATTGAATCCATACCTCTTTGAGTACGCGGTAATCCCAAGATGAAATCCATGCTCAAATCTTCCCATGGACGAGAAGGAATAGGAAGTTGCATGTATAATCCCGCATTAGTGGCCGTTCCTTTAGATACTTGACATATATGACATCTCTTCACATATCGATGAATCTCCTTCCAAATTCCCGGCCAAAAGTATGAGCTTGAAACCAAGTTCCAAGTACGAGTAGTCCCCATATGCCCCTCATCATGAAGCTCCTTAATAATTTTCAGCCTCAAGCTTGATTCCGGAATGCAAAGAAAATTTTTACGGTAAAGGTACCCATCGAAAATAACATAATCACCATTTCGGAGTAGCCTTTCATCAACCATAAGAGGACCAAAATAAGTATCAACTTTTAAAAGCTCTCGGATGTCATCGAATCCCAAAATACGAGCCCGCATTTGTGTAAGAAGAGAAGTACGTCGACTCAAGGTATCCGCTACCTTGTTTTGTACACCCGACTTGTGCTTGATGGAAAAAGTGAATTGTTGCAAATAAGAAGCCCATTTACCATGCCTAGTAGAAAGTTTGTCTTGAGAATTGATATGCTTCAATGCCATATGGTCCGAAAATAAGATGAACTCCTTGTGAATAAGATAGTGTCGCCAATGTTTGAGTGCTCGAGACAATAGCATAAAACTCAACATCGTAAGTGTTATATGCAAGTCTTGCCCCATTTAACTTTTCACTATAAAATGTCACTTTGGTTTCCCTTCTTGACTAAGAACCGCCCCAATGCATAGTTTAGAAGCATCACAATGAAGCTCAAATGGTTTATCAAAATTTGGTAATATTAAGATTGGAGATGTACTTAACTTTATTTTCATCAATTCAAAGGCTTCGTCCGCTTCTTGAGTCCATGAATACTTTCCACCCTTCATGCATTCGGTTATTGGAGCCATGATTCCGCTAAAGTTTGCAATGAATCGACGATAAAAATAAGTTAACCCATGAAAACTTCGAATATCAAACAAAGTTTTTGGCTTGGGCCAATTCCTTATGCATTCCACTTTATCTTCATCTACCGAAATCCCATCCTTACTAACCACATAACCAAACAAAATTTTATCGGTCATGAATGCACACTTCTTCAAGGTAGCATAAAATTGGTGTGTCCACAAAATCATGAGAACCTCACGGAGGTGACGTATATGAGATTCCATATTGGGACTATAAGCAAGTATGTCATCAAAGTAAACAACCACACACTTCCCAATCAACGGCAAGTGCTTGATTCATTACTCGCATAAATGTGCTCGGAGCATTTGAGAGCCCAAATGGCATAACCATCCATTCATACAAACCGTCTCTAGTCTTGAAATAGGCCTTCCATTCATCTCCCACCTTGATACGAATTTAATAATATCCATTTTTAAAATCAAGTTTGCTAAAACACATGCTCCATTTAATTGATCAAGTAAGTCATCCAAACGAGGAATTGGAAATCGGTACTTCAATGTGATTATATTGATTTCCCTACTATCCACACACATACGCCATGAACCATCTTTCTTTGGTATTAACAAGGCCGGTACCGCACAAGGGCTAAGACTTGGTCTTATAAAACCTTTGGCTGTAAGCTCTTCAACTTGGCGACGTAATTCTTCATGTTCTTTGGGACTCATCCGGTAGTGGGATTTGTTGGGAAGACTTGAACCGGGTACTAGATAAATTTGGTGTTGCACATCTCTTAATGGTGGTAATGCATCCGGTAAGTCAGTGGGAAAAACATCTTGAAATTCTTCGATAATTGGCTTGACTAGCGGTGGCACAAAATCATACGATGTAGATTCTTTGACATGAAGTATATAGAAAACCTCCGAATCGTCCAACTCTTTGATGAACTTGTGATAAGTAAGTAGATTTTTACCATCACCATTTTGTGGCTTAGGCATAAGCTCACGATTGGGTACAAGAGTCAACTTCTTATTGCTCCACATGAACGAATAGTTGTTTGTTCTCCCATCATGATTCACAAACTGATCATATTGTCAAGGTCGCCCAAGAAGCAAATGACGTGCATCCATCAAAACAACATCACACCAAAATTTTTCTACATATTTGTTACCAATAGAAAAATTAATGAGACAACGTTTAGTGACTTTTACCTCGCTTTCCTGGTTAAGCCATGATAAAGAATACGGAGAAGGGTGTTCTTTTGTCTCTAACTTTAACTTGCGAACCACTTCTTTGGAAACGACATTTTCACAACTCCCCGAATCAATCACAAGCTTGCAAACTTTCCCACCAATTGTGCAAGTGGTTTGAAAAATGTTATGGCATAGCCATCGATCACCTTCATCGAGTTTTGGAGTAAAATAGTTACGCAACACAACCAAACATGGTCCTTGGTCACCGGTGAGAAACTCCTATTCCACTTATTCGTCGGGTTCTTTATCAAATATTGGTGGCTCCATAAGATCCAAATATGCATCACCTTCATCATCACCTTGAACAAGTAAGTTCTTCCCCGTACGATTACTCTTCCTACAATCATATGTTTTATGTCCTTCGTCTCCACACTTGTTACATTTACCTTGAAATACTTGTTGAGAAGTATTGGATTTTGATGGAACGTTAGTAGTTGGGGCTCGATGAGTTGGAATTGGAGAAGTAGTATTTTTAACACCTCCTTGAGTGTGAGTACTCCAATTGGTATGTGAAACTCTCCTTGCATATTGCTTCTCCAAAGATAATGCCCTTTGATAAGCTTTCGACACCGAATAAATATCAAATAAGTTTAAAGTATCTTGATATTGCATTCTCAAACCTCCTATATACCTTGCTACAAGTTGTTCTTCCGTTTCGTTAATATCGTCCTTGCAATCAACTGATAGAACTCTTTGGTGTAGTCATTAATCGACTTGGACCCTTGGATAAGATTTTGAAGTTGTTGATAGATAAGTCTTGTATAATTATGGGGTAGAAATGCAAATCTCATATGTTTTTTAAGCTTCTCCAAAGATTCAATTTTAGCTTGACCTCTTCTCAACCTAATTTGTTTAAGTTGTTGCCACCAAGCACCGGCTCTTCCTCGAAGTCTTGTTGCAACCAACCCAACTTTTTTATTTTCGGGCACTTCCTTGAAATCCAAGATTTCTTCAACCGTTGCTAACCAATCAACAAATTCTTCTGGAGCTAAACCCCCATAGAATTCCGGAATATCAACTTTGAGTCCACCTTCCCATCGGTTTGAAGTAGTAACATTGTGGTATCTCGGTCTTTCTTCAAACATTTGTCGTCTCCCTTGTGTATGAACATGACTATCAAAAGAAGTGGTCTCCTCGTCCGTCACTTCTTCTTCATAATGATGATGTTGAGTTCTATATTGATCTTGATGTATATTCAAGTTACCAAATCTTAAAATAAATTCTTCAAATTTCGTATCCATTCTTTGTTGCATTTCATCAAACACTTCATGCTTAAAGACCTCTAATTCTTCTTTCATAGAAATTTCACCTTGTTAACTCTTTTCCTTGGAGCCATAATGAAATAAACCTATTATAGAGGCTCCAAGAAAAGAGTTTTGAGGGTTCCTAAGGATTCAAATATCCTACAATGAAGATAAGGGGACCTAATTCATAAGAAAAATACTAAAATACCCTTAACCTAATAAATATTGAAAACCTAAAACTAATTTGTTTTCATTCCTCTCCTTTGATTCTTCCATTTTCTTCTTCCCCATCACCTCCATCTCTTATTTCTTCGATTAATCGTTAATTCTCAAAATAATTCATTATCGATTAACACCATTTAATCCACCCGCAATAACTTCAATAAGGCAAAAATCAAAAGCCCATCTTATTTAATTGGTTTCAATGCATGGATAAGCGGAATCGATCGAATTGGGTTTTTAAAAAAACAGTTTCAGAAGTGTCTACGGTTGGGAAATATGAATTTTCCCAACCGTAGGCTTAACTGTCTACTGATCGCTGTCGTATGCGTCAAAAATAATTTCACTTTCCTAAAGTATATGATAAGAAAGAGTCCGTATCCACAGAGAGGCGATTGTAGTTATTTCGTAATCAATTTCTTAAAGTAACCAATTGGGGGGATTTCTGATTCTTATGTAAGCAATAAAAGTAAATTAAAAGCAAAGCAAATTGTAGAAAGTAATCAATAGAGAAAGATATTGGTCAAGGAAATCATCTTCAATCTTAGACATGTGCTTGCATATATGATTAGAATTACGATTTAATCTCTTGTGTTATTAAAAGCCTAGAGAATCGAGAGAGCAAGATAATCTATTAATTTCCTAAGTTCATCAACACACACATTAGAGCTGTATATGTGAATTCTACCTAAAGAATAACCTAATGCCTTGCGCTAATTAAGTTCAATTCCTAGGAGCATTAAGTTTCAGAAATAGGCTAATCAATGCAATTGTCATGCGTTGCGCATAACAATTCAGACAATGGTCAAACTCTACATATGATTAAAAGAGTGTATCACTACAAACCGTAAACATATCATGCTACTCGTATTCGGGAGTTATCGCTCGATGAAAAACCCTAAAATAGCTATGGACTAGGATGCAAGTTCAATTAATTGGCCACTTAACTAATCAAATATCATAATCCTATCACAATACTTCAATCATGTGATCATAAAAACAGTAGAGAATTGAACGATAATCAAGAGAGAAAACTAATACATAAAGCAAACACAAGTTTTAGAAATCGGACTACCTCCTTAACCAATAATATAGAATTTAGCTACTCATAGCTATGGAGTTCATCACAAAAATATAAGTTGAATAAAGAAGAAGAAGAACAAAAGCAAACCCTAGTTGCGTAAACAAAAGTGGCTCTCCAAAGTTCCAAGAATAAGATATATCTCAAAAGTTGTAGAATTCTTCTTTTATAGCTTTTCCTTCCTTCCAAAATTAGGTCAAGTCTTCAAAGTCCATTAGATGAAAATCCACCAAGCCCATAAAAGAGAGAAACCTATGTGTAGAAAATATGTCCAAAAAGTCGTCACTGGAAAATCGGTAATATGGCGGGAAATCGGCGGAGAAGTGCCCGAATCGGCTCCGGTGATCGCAAAAGTCCGCCCTGGTCACCGACCAATCAATAAATCGGTCGGGTCAACGGGTCAACTCGTGTCAACTCGGTCAGACCGAGTCAAATTGAGTCAGCATTGATTAATCGAGTCAGCCCTGAGTCAGCATAAGAGTCAGCTGTTAACCAGCTGAGTGGGCTGACTCAGATCAAGCCACAGCCATCTTGCCAAGCCAACCCAATGTTGCACGAGAGATGGTGCATCAGTGCTCTTCCAGCCATCTTGGCCTACACCTTTCTCTGCCATTTCCTTTGCATCACATTTGCAACTCAAGCAAACTATCTAGCAGCACAACCACCAAGGCTAAACCGACAGCACAAATCATTCTCCTCTCCGCAGACCTACACAGCCAAAAACCTGAGCCACCATGAGCTTAAATCCATTCAACCCTGAGCTTCAATCCCATAACCTAGTAGCACGGCTCCATTTCCTCCAAATTTCGGTTAGGCCACCTGCACATACACCATGCCAATGTAATCATTCAGCCAAACCACCAGTTCATGCCTTCACACAACTCCATCCCAATCAGCTAACCTGCAATCACTTCATGTCCACCTGACAACCCTCTTCTTCTGATTCTCTGTAGAACTGCAACAGCATCAGTGCACCACAAATATCAAATCTGCTTTATTGCAACTATATTCAGTTCTTCAGCTATAACTTCATTAGCAGCTCCTGCTATCACCGATTCTCAACTCAGCTGGCCATCTGTAACATCATCACTGTGTCAACCAAACCAAAGTTTCCACCAATACCAGTGCCATAATTTCAGCTGCAATTCATTCTGCAAGTCCATCTCATAGCCAACTCTAGTAGAAGCGCATCTTCCTTAGTCGCGGCTGCAATTTCTCAGCATCTCCTCTCCCAGACTCACTGCACACATTACTCCATTTATTCATTGCAGCTTCATAAACCTCATTTTCCATCGCAACCCAGCTCACAGCATCACCTTCATCTCACACCCATTCTCATCTCTTGGCTCCAATAGCACCACAAACCCTGAACCATGAGCTGCAACAAAGACAGCCTCAACCCGCATCTCAATCTCACCTCAAATGCCAGCCACTAGCTATAAATGCCGCAACAACAGCACACCAAGCCATTAGATCATCACCTGTCAACTTCATTCTGAGTACACCTACAACATTTCAACATTTCCTTCTCCAACCAAAGTCACAGATTGCAAGGCAACCTCAATCTGGTAACATCCTCACAAACCCCTACAGGCCTCACTTGTAATTACACATAGAGCACCAGATCTCAGCTTCAATTCTCTTGTAATCTCAGCACATCACTACCACAGACCCTCAACTCAAGACTGAACTCATAACTCAACACCATTTCCTGTAACTTCAGCTCATATCCTTCCATACTGCACCAGATTCTCCTCAGTTGCTACTTGAATACTAGCTCAGGCTCCAAAACACAACATAAACTAGCTATTCAGCACTAGCTACAGCTTTACCACCAATTGCAACTCCTAGGTATAGCCTGCAATCACCAGACTCGATTTGCCTTCAAACTGAGCTTCACAGCAGCTAGTTCTAATTCTTCACAACATCAGAACCCATTTCAATTTCAGTTCAAATTCAACATCTCCTTTATCTGCTTCACAGCTTCTCTGCAATACCAAGTCTTTTCCATCGAATCAACAGCCAATCCCTTAATTCACAACAGACCCATTTCAAATCAGATACCCATCTTGAATTCATCACCATAACTCCATTAATTCCTCTTATTTCCTGAGATCGAAAGTACATCACCCAGCTTCTGTGTTCTTCATCTCGTCACCAGCAGCAACACCAGCAAACCCCATCTTATGAGATCTGAGCTTGAAACCCTTCTCCATTTCACCACCAATTCTCTATCTCAACCACCGATTCTCCATTATTCAGCTTCGTACCCTGATCTTGCCATCTTGTAGAAGCCCTGGATCTTGTCCTCTCAATCTCTCAATTTCAGTATTCGCAACAGCCCATTTTTCCTCTCAGAATAGTGAAGCCTCCATGGTCATGTTTTCGCCTTCGTAAAGAGGAACAATAAATGTTAATGTGATTTTTTAGGTCTTCTGTAGGAGAGTAGAAGTGGATATAGCCACCCATGTGAGCTAGATAAGGGTCAACCACAATGATTATAGGCACCCCATAAGTTGATATAGGCCACTAAACGGCAGCCCCTAATTCCTTGGGTTGACTCCGCGCAGCATCCGCCCTTGAAATGATGTTTTTGCACATAGAGATGCCCCTTAACCGTGGCTCAGGTTCAGGATAGCGTTCGTTATTGCTTTGAAATGACAATTTAGCCCTTTTGCTCAACTTGAATGATTTACGTTTCTTTTCCTCCGTGCGACTCAGTAGTACCTAATAACTCAAAAACACGCGTAAAGTACATAATTCACAAGAAAAATAGCAAAGAAAGCGTAACTACTGGATAGTAAATTAGGTGTTTTAGACACCTATCATCTACGGTTGGGAAGTATGAATTTTCCCAACCGTAGACAGCTTACGGTGGGGAAATATGAATTTTCCCCACCGTAGATCGAATCGCCTACGGTTGGGAAGTATGAATTTTCCAAACTCAGACCTGTCTACGGTGGGGGAAATATGAGTTTTCCCAACCGTATCTTGGACTATCTACGGTCGGGAAGTATGAATTTTCCCAACCGTAGACACATATCAAACTGTTTTTGCAAAAATAAGTGATGGGTTTTCTTAGTTTTTTCTTTTTATGATCGTCATCTTCATCATGAAGAACAAGAAAAAAAGAAGAAGAATAGGGTTTTTTTATGGTCATCACCTTCATGATGATTTATGAATGGAAAGAGAATGATAAGATAATGGATTTAGTTTTTGTATATGATCATCATCTTCATCATGATTTATGAATGGAAAAAGAAGGAAAAGATAATAAATTTAATTTTATAATTCATGGAGGTTATTTTAGCCATCACAACAAATAGTTAGATATGGGGTTTTGTTGATTACTATTTCATAACCCGATTTTGTCATCTTGTGAGCTCTCAAAACTCTTTTCTTGGAGTCCCTATAATAGGTTTCTAATGAAATCACAAGGAGAATGAACCCAATTTGAAAATAGCACACACAAAGATTTAAACCCCCAAGCTAACAATTAAAATCTTCTCCACAATTTCCCCAAAAAAGAAACCAAAGCTCTTTATACCAACTAATGTAAATTGAAACTTCTACTTGCAATAATAATGTAAAATTGAATCAAAAACACCATGAAATAGAATTACTAACCTTTCAATTTAAGCTTCTTCTACCCTTAGAATAAGGAAGAAACAAAAATCAAAGTTCTTCTCTATAATACTTACAACTTCTACCCAAAATTAATTGGAAGCTACAAGTTTATTGAGGCATCTCCTCACATCAACTCAACTCAAAGAGAAAGATTGAAGGAAAAGGAAAACAAGGATTCTAGCCAAGTCTCTCAAAACAAAACATGGGAGGAGTAGAACTAGGGTTTGAAAACATATAGTAGAGATGGTGGATACTGGATAAAACAAGAAATAAAACCAAAGAAAGGGGGCAAAAGAGAGAAAGAGCTTAACAAAGGTAAAAGTGGTATTTAGTGTATACCATTGTGCATCACATAATCTCCTAAATAAAAAATATCTCCAACTTGTAACCAAAAGTGCGCCTAGGTTATAACAATATTCATACATCGCCATCTCTTGCTTTTTGGTCAAAGAAAGAGCACACACGTACTTGATACCTAAAGATATGCAAGTGTTTTCTTCCTATATAGAGGCAAAAGTGCATGGGTGGTAAAGCTCATATCTAACTGTTAAAATTGTGTAAAGATCCACCCCAGTAGTAGTGTATTCCAACTAGGGGTGTCAATGGGTCGGTCCTCCCGGTATCACTAGACCCTACCTAACTTATAAAACCGGGTGCGGTTCCTAATGTTTTCGGGTCCTATCTTAAATTTGTGGACCTAGAATGGACCCGTTTAAAATTCTTAGTACCCGTCGGTTCCGTACCTATTGGGTATTAAGAAAACTATAAAAAAATAAACTCAAAAACTTAATATCGTTCTCTTTTTGACTTGGATCTAAATTATTTTTATAAAAATTTATTATTATTTCTTTATCAACGTACTTAAATAAAGATTAAATGTAAGAGAAAAAATAAAAAATAGAAGAAAAAAAAAAAAAAGGCAAAATACTAGTAATTTTGCTAAAAACATGAATAAAAGAATGAATAACCTGGTACTGATACCTGCTGTACCCATCGGGTATTACCTGCTTAGATTCGGGCTCGATCGGGTAATTACCTGCGGGGTCCTAAGTTGTTAATGGGTCCAATTTTAAGACCCGGAACCTAATTCACCGGGTACGGTTTCGGTTCCGGGTAATGGGTACCTATTGACGGCCCTAATTCCAGCATAGAAATGATCTTGACTCCTGAATGAGCTAGCTAGCTAGTGTGGCCGCTGTTCATGAATGCCTCTTGAGATTTTTTGTCAACACTATTATGGAGTGTCCCCTCAGCACCAACGAAACTCCAAATGCCTCCACCTCATTAGTCAAACAAAGGAGCCTACCCAGTATCGTCATGTAATATATTGAAATATTACGATTGCAAAATGAAAAATAAATAAAAATCAGAAGATAATTTTAATTATTAGTAAATATATATCTACAAAGAAATCTTCTTGTTATTCAATAAAAGTTGAATAATTGAAGACTTTCGGATTCAAATGAATCTTTGTCTTATAGTACTAGTACCAATTAACGTGGTTAAAGGAAAAATAATTGCATTAAAAGAATTGAATTATATGAATCTAGTGATGAAGGTTGCTGGTGTATGTGGAGACAATTCATCAAATCTTTTGATAAAATTAATAATAATAATATAGGGTGTTTAGGTGACATTATTTGACATAAATTCTGCTTTAAACCACATGGAACTTTCAACTGATTCGGCCGACTGGGTATAATTAACTGTTAATAGTGGGTATTTAGGAAAATTAGTGGTCTTAATTCTTTTGTTTATATTCTGTTCTTTAAGTTCATTGGTTGGTAATAACATTTTAACAATTTCTTTTAGATTTTTATGAAGAGAAATTATTTTTGTTTATATTCTTAAGGACATTGGTTAGTTGTACAGTTCTACCAAATTCTTTTAGGTATTTTGGTCCCATTTAAGGTTGTCCATGGTTCTAACACAGTTGTGGCGCCAGTGGTAATGATCTTTTATTTACAAAATTTACTCCTTAAGCGAGGGGCCGAGACAATCCAAGGCAAAGTTACACAATTGCCTACCCTGGGTTGCCCATTCTCCTTTATATATATTTGCAAGCCTAAACAAAAAAATAAAAATAAAAAATAATTCCTACTTAACCTGGCGAGATTGGGGTATACCCACAAGACAAAATCGGGTCATTTTAAAGTAAAATCAAGCCACCCCTTAAGCTTATATTTTCTAAATAATTAATATGCCCTTGTTTAATTAACACTAAAAAATCTGATTAGCTTAATTAATTGAGTTTAGATTAAAACTTTTGAAATTATGAATTCAGTAGTCTTTAACCCTGCCGACATGTGAAAGGTCAAAAAAATTGTTTTGAAAATGTGAAAGGTCGGCAAGGTCGACGTTTGAATAAGGTGCCGGCTATGTTCCGCCGGCATGGTAGACGTTTTAATAAGATGCCGACTTGAATTACAAATGCATTGTCTGCGATGAAGAACATGCCGACTATATCCGGGACGGCAAGGTGTCGCGGATGAAGAACATGCCGACAACATATGACCTATGCAAGGTCGATAAAAAATACCCCGCCGACTATAAGATTTTTGACATACGAAGAGAAGGTGTTACAAATGCATGATTCGTCGGCAAGGTACTAATTTTCATAATCTGCCGACTATATTTTAGTCGACAAAGGTATAGAGATGGATATCTTGCCGACCCCGTAATTGCTAAATTGTAGATGAAAAGTCGGCCTTTATTCAACCTTATACCCCGCCGACTATATTTTGGTTCGCAAGGTCTCAAGAAAAATACCCCGCCGACTTTTGGTTCGTTTTTGATTCTTCGTTGTTTTTTTTTTTTTTTTTTTTTTTTTTTTTTCATATGTATAGTTAGAGTATAGAAGAAAGATTTTGATTTTTTTTTTATATGTTTTGGTCGGCAAGGTTTTTTAGTATGGGCAATTTGATCTTTTAACACCTTTTAGACACCCCTTAGCACACTACTTTGGATGGGAACAAAATGAGTATATCCCAATTAATCTGGGTATACCCCAATCAAGCCAGGTTAAAAAACATAAAATTATTTTTCTCCATCCGATACATACTTATACAAGAATGCGAATATTGCTTTGGAA
The DNA here is from genome assembly GCA_023531295.1 of Papaver armeniacum. NCBI lineage: Eukaryota > Viridiplantae > Streptophyta > Magnoliopsida > Ranunculales > Papaveraceae > Papaver > Papaver armeniacum. The sequence goes on along the minus strand of JAJJWW010016394.1, from coordinate 119,240 downwards.
ACGAAAAATAAAAAAGTAAAAATTATTTGCTTACAATCTCTCGAAATCCTAGATCCGCCACCGACTTAAGCTATATGCCTGTATACTGTTAAAGAATTTATAAATGATTGTGAACATGCTATTTTACCAAGAATAAGAGAAGCTATAGAACGTAACCTCGTTAAGTGGCAACCACCAGAGAGCTCTATTTGAAACTAAACTTTGATGCCTCCTTCGTTTCTTTGAACAACCAATGGGTTTTGGACTAATCATTCGTGATGACACAAAGCCTTCATTGAAGCCAAGGGAGGGATCAACAAAGCCGTAGATGAGGAGCGGGTGAGGTCGTTGCAGTTCTAGAGGCACCGACATGGGCTAAAGGAAAGGACATACAAAATCTGGTGCTTGAAGGAGACAGCCTTAATGTAATAAATGCTATTAATGGTATTGTTGGCTCAATAAATTGGACCACAAATAGTGTGGTACAAGATTGCATTTCTATTCTTAAAACTTTTTCTAGTTGGTCTTGTTGTTATGTTAAAAGAGAAGCTAATCAGGTAGCGGATTCTCTAGCAAAAAAGTCAAGAACAAACAATATCTCTTTAAGTTATGATTATCCACCAGAATTCTTATTAGGAAATCTGGAGAAGGATAAAGCATGTAATACCTTGCTTTTTCTTAATAAAGTTCTATTTCCAATAAAAAAAAAAAAAAAAAAAAAATTGTTTCTAAACCCGTCATCGTTAAGTATTACACCGTTATACAGCCGAACTTTTTGAAAATAGTCACGCACAGGCACACAGCTGCAGGACCGTAGTTGATTTTGATTATCTTAAAAGCATGGATGCAGAAAAGAGCAAAAAAATAAAAAACTAGAAAATTGAGCAAAGGACTTGGATGGTCAATTCTAACTGGCAAGCTGCGAAAGCAACCAATATGGAAACAAAGTAAAAAGGTGCCGCGTGATATAAGTCGGTTGCAGCATCTCAAAGTTGCGCGGAAAACCGCATAACGCAATACTTTTGCATAAACATATATGGAGATCAAGGTTTTAAAAACGTCTGTTTTTACCGAAAAAACGGCCGTTAAAACGGTCACACCCATATACCGTCACCGTGAGGGTCCCCGAACCCCGTGCCTTTATTATGCCGATAAATAGGAAAAAACGGCAGTTTTTTAGTATCGTTTTTCAGTTTTCATACACGTTATAACCGTTTTTCTAAAATTAGTTTGAATGTTTTTTTCTTCTAAATAACATTTTAACGTGCGTTTTTAAACTGTTTTCCGTTATCACGCACGTTAAAACCGTGTAAATAACTTTCTTACCATTTCTTTTGATTTTTTTCTTCTTCTGGATTGAAAGCTGAAAACTTCGAATTAAATTTTGCCAAATGATACAAGGAAACTAACTACAGGATTAAAAACTTCAAATTTAAAAAACATTGGATTGTTAAACTAGTATTCATCATTTAAAAAGCTACGCGAACCAACTACGAGCACCACCTTTTTTCAAGTATTCTTTATTTTCTCGACGGTTCCTTTCCACATCATAGTCATCGTTGTCCAGTACTGGCTATCTTCGTTTGCACAAGTATCATCATCATAATAACCATCATTATCGTTACCATAACCTCCTTCAAAGATCATCATTATTGTTACCTACTTCATTATTAGTATCAATATTAGAATTATATCCTCCGCTTCATATGTTGAACACCATGGTCGAGCGATCGGAAGTGTAACGAGAATCATATGTTGGATTCACATTCTCATAACATTGTGTATTGTCTCCAAATGAAAGATTACCAAAGTCATAAACAAAGTCACTCACCGGTAACCTTTCGTATGAGATTTGAAATTTAGGATCATGCCAGTTGTATGGTAGAGGGACATGCTCTGGATTATTAATGGCCTCCTCTTCTAGCATATTTAACCATTGTTCTTCTTGAGGTAAAACCGGTGTTTCATCTTCCCCCGCTATCCAATCAAGCATATTGTCATCCCTCACAGATTATATGAACGTCGTGAACATCAATGTTATGTCTCCTTTCTTTACCTTTTATTCTTTGTTGCTCCAACTTCAAATTGTACTGGACATACACCAGATCATTTAATCTCGATAAAAGTAAACGATTCCGTAGTTTGGTGTGGATTCTTTCAAACACACTCCAATTCCTCTCTGATCCAGACGATGTATTTGTTTGACTTAATATCTTTACTGCAATCTTTTGGAGGGATGGATACTCAGCACCATAAGATAAACACCAACTTACAAAATCACCATGTTGAGCTGCAATACGTGCTTATGGTACTGCAAATTGACCTTGCATCATTCGCATTCTTCCTGCCTACAAAGAAAAGTACAATTGTTACTAGAAATTCAAATTACTTAATTATATATACATATTTGGAGATATTATTAGTAATTTTGTACCTCTAGTATGCATTGTGCTTGTTCTTGCGGGCCACTAACCATTTTTGATATAACTTCAGTAGACAAATTTGGGGCTCAGAAATTTCATTATTGATGAGATTAGTTGTCGGGTTAAAGATGTAATAAGGATTGAGAAAATACGATGCAGCATGAAGAGGAGAACTCAACTGACTTTTCCATCGTTTCTTTATTACACCCACGATAGAAGCATTTCGATTTGATCCCAAACCCATTTGTATAGTTTCCACACATGTAGCAAGTGCATGGAACAAATAACCCATGGTGGGTTTGTCTGAGTCCAAGAAACGAATCATTTTCGATAAAGGACCAACCATTATGCATGCATTTTGACACGTCGTCCAGAACATCTCATTTGAAATAATATTCCTCACTTGTCTAGCTTGTTTAGTTTTTGCCTCATCCGATTTCAGAAATTCCTTGTCCAGAAATAGGCTCTCGATAGCATTACGTTGATCAATTATGCTTTTGATTGCAATAAAATTCGTTGAAAACCTTGTTAAGCCAGGTTGCAATAGATTGCGTCCTGCAGAATGTTGTCTAAATCTAGCAAGAACCCAACCATGATTGTAAATAAATTTGCTAATTTGTCTTGCTTCTCCGATCACATCTTTAACAAAGGGGAATTTTTCCATATCCTCCAACATCAAGTCCAATACGTGAGCAGCACAAGGAACCCAGAAAAATGTGCCATATTCTGATGCCAATTTCTTACCTATTCAAACAAAAATAGAAAGAAGTTAATGATTAATATATTCCCAATATATATATATATAATAATAATAATAAAATGAAGTTATTCTTAGTTACCTGCAGCTTTGATTGGGATCCTTGATCTGTTACTAAAGAAAATAAACATGACTATCGAATTATACACATTTCGTATACTAACAATAATCAAATAAAATGGTAGTATTTGAATCTCTTAATGATATAGGTCATCTATTAGTTGGACAAAATTTAAAAATTAATAGGTCATCTATTTAGGGACGTAAGGAGTATTAAAAAAAAAAAAACTAGTAACAACGTTTTTTAGACGCGTTAAAACGTTTTCACGCACGTTATAACCGTTACATAGGAAATTCAGATCATATTTTTTTTTTTATTTTCTATTTAACCGTTACAACGCCCGTTATTTTCAAAAAAACGCCCAAAAAACGCGTTTTTTTCCTATATAACGCGTTTTTTTCCCAAAACGTGCTCACACCTGTTAAAACGCATTATAACGGTCACGCCCAGTATCCGTGACCTGAGTCGTGACCCGTTTTTCAAACCTTGATGGAGATGCATGTTCACTGCCGTCAGCCAATCCATTTCATTGGATTTAGGGCCACAGAGTAAGTAACAGGATTTTAGTATATAAAAACACCTATCTTCTCCTAATAACGCACAAATGAAAACAGAAGGATGAATTATGTCAACATTTTAGCCTCAGTTTCTATCTTGACATAAGAAATACTTATCGTCTCCTAATTATTTAACAAATCAAAGCACCAATTATTTTTTGTGCATTGCACTTCTTGGTCAAAAATAAATAAAAACAAAATATCAATAATAAACATATATAATAGTATATTACTTTCGTCTCTAGAAAATAATATACTATCACTTTTCCAGTTTGACGGAGTTAGACTAACCAGACAAAAAACACCACGCTTCCTCTGGCCTTCTAATGGCGCCCCCTTTTGAGATCAATTAGTTTTATGATACACCCTACACCACGCTGTATCTGTATTTGGCGCTTCATCACAGTTCTAATTTATGCCCTTATTCGGGTAATTTGGTTGAAATAAGCCACTTAAACCAAATCCATAATATGTCTTTGTCACAACCTTGAGAGACCCTTTTTTGTCAAAGTAAGTTCGTTCTAGCATGTTGGCATGCTTTAGGGGTTGCCAAATTCCACATAAGCCTACAAATCTTATAGTGATGATTGTTTGTTGTATATTAATTTGATAACCCAGTATGGCGGTCATGTGTTTTTGGGGTAGAAATAATTAGTTGCTGATTAACCTCAAAGTCTATCAGTCAGTCCTCGTAACTGTTGGATTAGTAATGGCACATTGTGGGTGATCGTTAGCATTCCGGGTAGAGTTTGGCTCCAGATATTTTGCGTTTTGATATTAAGTGAAGACCATATTTGTTTGGTACCAAGTCACTAGGATATTTTCAAAACTTTTGACTTGAGATTTTCCAATTCAAGAAAAATATGACGGGTAAAAGAACCTTGCACTTTTAGGGGCGACCCCGAAAGAATTAGGGGCGACTTTTTTATTCCCAACCCATATACACCGTTAAGGGATGTCCAAAAACGCGAGAATACGTTAATGCCCTTACACAATCGGAAGATATTCTCAGTGCCCGATTATTATACATTAATCGGAAGTTTAGTAGCTATATTATACTACCGATTATATTGATTTTGTGCCAAACTCGCATCGGCTTCTATAACAATCGAAAGGAAAAATAACCTCACTATCCTACCGATTATAGTAGCTCCTAAATTCCCAAAATTGGTGATTTCGCCAAGAAAGAAATTTAGAACAGTATAAATCGGAGTCTTATTCACTACCGATTATTTCTAGTTCCCAAATTCGAAAAAAATGTCATTTTAAAAAGCAAAATTTGGGGTAACCGTATAATCGGTAGGTTATTAGCTACCATTAATATAGTTCCCAAATTCGAAAAAATGACATTTCTCGCAAAAACAAAATTTAGGCAAATCAGATAATCGGAAGTAATAATACTTCATTTGACTTCCGATTATACATATGCCCCAACAAAATAAAGCCGTTGGAACTCTAAACTCTATATAAGGATTGTATCCTTTTACTCTCTATGGAACACAAATACCTTTAAACTCGCTCCAACATCATCTTCAACATAATGGCCCAACCATTCATTAATCCTACGGAGTTCACGATCGAAGAAGATTTATCTTTATGTAGGCGCTATGTTCAATTCTATCCGAGACGAGGAGAAGAACGCAGGCAAGGAGGCATAATGAGTATGAGTTATTTGGGGAAAATTCACGAAAAATTTCAAGCGACGACACCTGGAACCTAAACAACCGCACTCCGCCGATCTTTTCTGCCGAGTTGGTTCAATAAATGGACACGTCCAAGAATTCGTCCATTTAACTTATCTTGTGAATCAATATCGATTGAGGTGAAACCAATGATGAGGTTATAGAAATCGATCTCTCGGGGAATGGCGGAGATGGAAAAGATCAAGCTTAGTTATGAAGCTCATTTTAGAATCCTTAGGGCGATGGAAAGATTTAATCCGTTTAGGAATCGTCCAACACGTCCACGACGCTAATCACGATACCTTGTAATACAATTGAGGGAGTTCAATGTAAAATTATGATGATGTGTAGGTGATATTGTTATGAATTTCAAAATATTTATGAAAATCTAAGTTTTAATTGTTGATCTAACTACCGATTATACTCAACGGCTAGTTCGCTCAAAAGAAACTAGCCGTGCCTCAAAACCAAACACAATCGGTTGATAATACATATTTATAAACCTCCGATTATACTACTCTAATGAAACTGGGAACTCTGTTGAAAAAACATCCTATAATCGGAAGTATATAACAATACATGTTTACCGATTACTCATAATCGGGTGCTTTGTTAAAACATGTCCTACCGATTGTGTGTAATAATTGTACGCAATTTTAGTACAGTCTTGTAAAAGTACGCATCAACGGCCATATTTTCAAAAAAAAGAGACGTTGGGACTATCATCTATATAAGGAGGGTAAACTCTTCTTATTTATGCACCAAACAACACATATATAACATTGTGTATTCTACAAATAGATTTTCCATCGTCTACTCTTGTGAATTCATTCTATATCTCAACTTACAAGCATGGCAACGTTTGACGCAGATGAAGATTTGGTCATTGTGAAAAACATGGTATCGTGAAACAAGACGTGAAGATGTCATAGCGGGAAGGTTAACACCAAGTCTTTTGGGCGAGGGTATATAGCCAATTTGTGCGAGAGTATGGAAATCCAAAGCAAAGATCACTCCAACAAGTTCATGATCGTTTCCGACTTGTCCAAAAAGGGGTAAATGATTACATAACGATACAAAAGAGGATGTTTAACACTAGCCACTTAAGCTTGTCGATCCAACAATTTGTAAGTATAACGCTCGGTGTTTAATCTTTCTTACTAAAACGAAGTTGACATTAATTTATGTTTGTTTATATAGGAGACACTCGCAAAAAGACAAGACTTAGTGGAAAAGGGTGAAGAATTCACTTATGATGGAAGTTATGAATTCCCAAGTCCGTAGTAACAAGTATAAATGTTTTTACGATGGTTACAATCGGAAGTTATTATTTTATATTGTCTACCGATTCTGGAAGATTTTCACCTATTTTTCGAGAATTTGGTGACAATCGGAAGTTTATGCGAAAGATGTTGTCTACCGATTCTGGGAAGATTTTCAGCTTTTTGTCAGACTATGGTGACAATCGGAAGTTTATTCAATATGTTGTCTACCGATTCTGGGAAAAATTTACAGTTTATTTTTTGTCAGAGTATGGTGACAATCGGATGTTTATATAATATGTAATCTACCGATTCTGGGAAAAAATTTCAGGTTGTTTTATCACCTTTTAATCGGAAGATAAGTTCAAAAAGTTAATAACCGATTATAATATTGATTGAGTCTGTTTACAAAAGTTGTATAATCGGTTGATATATTAAAAATATAACTACCGATTATAGCTTTAGACTTCACAAGTATTTTCCACAAAATTCCAAAAAAAATATGTACAAATAGGGCTTTCCAAAATACATCTTTCAAACATAACAATCATTGATCTTCATCATCGTAGGGAACCAATTCCAGTGAGGCCTTCCGGGAAATCCACCTTCATGACGCGATCCCAATCCAACATGTTGGTCTCATATTGTTTCAACCAATCGTTACAATGATTCGTTGGAAGTAATCGCTCCAACCAGCCAACGGAGGTAATGGGCAATCCCTCTTTACTCTTAAACCGATAAAATGCATCTCATTCACAAATGCCATAAAAATTCTTCTATCTTTAACCGATTGATCGCAAAACCGTCCTTGTAGGTGTAAACGTATTAGAATGTCCATACCTAGGAGGAACAAAGAAATGTACCACGCAATTCAAAGCGTCCGCTAAGAGATATCCACATTTAGGCATTGTCATCCAATACTTGGATCCGATTGTCTTCAATCCTTTCGGCACTTTACACGCGCAACAAAGTCTTTGAACTCTAGTTCTTTGTCGTGCCTATCTCCTTCCTTCATCATCTCCATATAGAAATCCTTGTCCTTTATTAGTTGTACCGCCATCTTAGTTCTTAAATTTTGCCATTGGGTGACATCTTCGTTCACCGCCTCTCAAAGTAACCAATTTGTTCCGAGGCGACGTGAAACCCGCACCTGCCATCCCCATCAACCTCGTCGGTGGACAAAACAAATGGAACAATGAGTGGAGGAGTTGTTTCATATACTCTTCTATAATCGTATACCTTGATCGTGTTGGTCTTCCATGAAAATCCCTAGGACAACGAAGAGTACCATACTTCTCTCTATAGTCACCATTTCCGTTGAATGTGTTTGTGGCGAGTCGCTCATTTGATCAATAACTACGGAGCTAGTTTGGGTCTCCACTAACACAACTTGTTCCACAAAAGATCGACTTGACTTACTTGAAAAGGCTTCTTAGAGAGTTTTGGACTTCCATTTTGATCTTTTCTTGGACGACCTCTTTTCTTTGGTTGCGGCTCATCTTCAAATTCGGCCCGAACGCTCATGCCGAAACACAATATTCTTTTATTAGACAAATGATCCTTTAATTCTTTTCTTTCAATGGTCCTCGACACTTCGGTGTTTGGCCTACCCCGCCCCTTATGCTTAATAGGTTCATCAACCTATTTTAAACGAGGGTGAAGAGCTTGTTCCAAATCATGCATCAATATTTGCTTCTTGGCGCCATTTGTTGTAGCATAACGCCTCGGCTATTCTTGCACACAATTCCGACTCCATGAACGACGGACCATTGACTACGGGTGTGCTTGGAGGAAAATTTAATTGCTTCCAAAATGGATGAATATCATTGATGTCAATCACATCGACGTACCTACCCATTTTATGACGACATGGAGACCAATACTTATCATATCCTTGCAAACACAAACCGTATTCTCGTCATCGTTAGCTTTATACAACTTCAATTGTTCTATCATGTGATTTATTGCCCAACGTGAAACTTTATGAACAATTCCCTTAGAAGCAATCTTTCCCCTTCGTGTTCCGTAGGGAATTTATGTACACTAAATTGCATAGAAGCCTTAATCTTTATGAGATCACGATTGGTGAATTCATGGATTGCTTCTTGGATCGACACAACTCCATTTTGACTACCTAGAAGTATTTTCTTTAATCGGCCATGAGACCCCTCCGCAATGCTTGTCGCCTCGTTCTTGAAGTTATGATATTCATATGTCCATGCATACACAAACCTCTCCTTAATCGGTAACCATTGTGTTTTACAATACTCAACGGGTTTTGGGGTAGTCCTTGTAATATTCTTCCTCAAATTTCTTCAAGTTCCTTTCGTAAATTTCCTCGGTCATTGACCAAACGATCTTGTCCCATGCTTTCATGAACGATCTCCAAATTATCCCATCCTCCTTCCATTTTTCATCAAATAACCTCTTCTCTTCCTCTCGTTCTTCCTCGGTTAATTTACTAATGCGCTCATCCTCTTCCTTCGACCTCTTGGTACCCTTCCTTGGTTTTTTAGCTTGAAATGGCGATGGCAATTGTGTTCTGAGGTTGCATTGAATGTGCCACGTACACGCAAGTTTCGGGCTTCAGAAAACACCACTATTGCATGCATTAAGGCTTGATCGTTATCCGTTACAATAACCCTTGGAAAATCATCCCCATTGTAAATGGACCTCGGCGTCTCCAAGATCCAAATGAAACTCACGTTGTTCTCATGATCCATTAAACCCCATGCAATCGTAAACGTGTTTTTGTCCGAAGTGTGACAAGCAATGTTCAACAACGGCATGTTATATTTGTTTGTCTTGTAAGTGGCATCTATCAACACAATTTGATGAAAACACCGAGCCAATTTTATCATTTCGGGATGTGCCAAGAAAATACGTACCACTTTACCATCCTTTTCTTCCGTTCTCAACGTGTAGTCGTGTAACTCGGCTAACCACTGCGATTGTTGCATGACCGTTCTACCATCCCATTCCGTCCTTTTGATCGTAGCTAGGGCCGACTTAATTGTAGATAAAGAAGACAAGTTGTCGGGGTCGTCCGCCAAAGGAGAAGAATCCTACTAGACTCTTGCATTAAATACGCGTTAAAGACAATCATATGGTGTGAACAATGGATTGAGACTAGGTACCCAGTTTAATCAACTTTTGTGAATAATTTGTTTCCGAAACGGAAAATTGGTCATTTGTCCAAATATTTTTAAAACATGGTTCTAATGGACGAGTAAAATTAGCATGAGTGAAATGAACACCAAAAAAAATAGCAAGAATGAAACTGAATTCATCCTGGCTTAAACTTAAAAAAAGAGTGAGGATGAAAACCTGATGCATCCGATGTAAATTAAAAATAAGAAAAGTATTTGATAATGAAAGTGTTTACATCTTGCTATTTTTACATTCTCGTCTATTTAAACAATATCAAATTTTACATGTCTTTTTCAATTTTAAAATTGTTGATTTTGATTTTTTAACCAATTTTGTGTTTCAAACACTACGAACCCTGAATCCTTAATGGTTTACCTTTAATTGCATCAGAAAAGGTAAAAGAAAAACCAAAAATTTTAAAAACAAATCACACGATGACATGACTGTACTTGGTTATTTTAGAAGCATGGATACCCAAGAAAGACACAAAAATAATAATAAAATGGAAAAAAGGACTTTCGATGGTCAATTGTAACTGGCAAGTGAAAGCAACCAATATGGGAACAAAGAGAAAAAGTGCGGCATATTACAAGTCGGTTGAAGGCATTTCAAATTGCTCGGCATCACGAATACTTTTGCATAAACATATATAGCCGTCAGCCAATCCAAGGCCGTAGAATTGCAGTAATATATATATAAATATGCTCATCTCCTGTATCCAAAATGCACTTATCAAAACATAGGCATGAATTATGTTAATCTGAGTTGCTAATCTTGGCCTAATTATTTTAGCTAATCGAAACAATAAGAACAGCATATTTGCATTATAAAAGATATACCTAACTAATAAATTTGACTAACCAGCCAGGAAGCACCATGCATTTTTTGACCTTTAATAGGCGCCTCTTTTTGAATACGAGCAGGGGCGGAGCCAGCCCATTGCAAGGGGGTGCACTTGCACCCCCTGCCCAGCTGGCTCCAAAGCCCATTTTAAGCCCTAAAAGAAATTTTTTTTAACATACAAGCCCATTTTTACATTTTTGCACCCCCTAAAATTATTGGTTGCACCCATAGTAAAATTTTGCACCCCCTTCCCATGATTTCTGGCTCCGCCCCTGAATACGAGCCATTCTTTTTCTTTTCAACCTTATTCCTTGCTGTACCTATATTCGGCATGTTATCTCATTTCTAAATATAGGGTCATTATTTGGAACAAAGGTCAGGGTATCGGATCTATTTAGAGATGATTCCTAACGGGGACACTGAGTTGTAAAGCTTGCAAAAGGCGTGCATCAAGTAGATTGACTTATAAAGCTAGCATTTTTAGGGGCGACCCCAAACGAATTAGGGCGACACAAAAGACAAAATAGGATGAAAATACTTGTATGCCCCCTCATAATCGGTAGTTTAGTTAGCTACTGGGTTGCAAAATCTCATTTTGGGACAACTCTATATTCGGTAGTTATATGAACTATTTTGACTACCGATTATAGGCTCAACCAAATTAGAAAAATAGAGGATTTTTGCAAAATCTCATTTTGGGGAAACTCTATATTCGGTAGTTATATGAACTATCTTTGACTACTGGATTATGCTAGGGTTTTAAAGAGGCCTCTTTTATATAATCGAAGTCGGGATACCTTCATTTGCTATTGATTATAGGCTCAACCAATGCGATTGAAAAAGCTCGGTGCGGGCATGGACGTGGTATGAATACAATGCGACGCTATACGAGGGGTCCTGGGGCGCGAGCCCTCCCGTCGCGGGGTTCAGGGCAGGCGCCACTGAGAAGCGAGACGGCGTCTGCGTAGAAAATTTTTTTCTACGAGAAAATTGAATTTCAGTCCGTTTTGGATTTTTTTCCTGGTTTTCAGTCCACTGCCGGCACAGTCATTTAATTCTCGAGAATAATTGAATTGGGAGTCAAGATAACTTTATATACTACCGATTATAGGATTTTCTACTACCGGTAGTTATATGAACTATTTTGACTACCGATTATGATAGGGAATTCAACAAAAAGACCTAATGTATAATCGGAAGTCATGATAACTCTTCCTTTCTTACATCATGATATGCTCAACCAAAATTCAAAAAAAGAGGATTTTTGCAAAATCTCATTTTGGGCTACTCTATATTCGGTAGTTATATGAACTATCTTGACTACCGATTATGGTAGGATATTTGCAAAGAGAGCCATTGTATAATCGGAAGTCATGATAACTCTTCCTTTTTACCGATTATAGGCTGAACCAAAATTCAAAAAGAAAAAGGATTTTTGCAAAATCTCATTTTGGGGCTACTCTATATTCGGTAGTTATATGAACTATCTTGACTACCGATTATGGTAGGATATTTGCAAAGAGATCCACTGTATAATCGGAAGTCATGATAACTCTTCCTTTTTACCGATTATAAGCTCAACCAAAATTCAAAAAAAAGGAGGATTTTTACAAAATCTCATTTTGGGGCTACTCTATATTCGGTAGTTATATGAACTATTTTGACTACCGATTATGGTAGGATATTTGCAAAGAGATCCACTGTATAATCGGAAGTCATGATAAATCTTCCTTTCTTACCGATTATAGGCTCAACCAAAATTCAAAAAAAGAGGATTTTTGCAAAATCTCATTTTGGGAGCTACTCATGTTCTAGTAGTTATATGAACTATCTTGACTACCGATTATGGTAGGATATTTGCCAAAGGTCTACTTTGATCGGAAGTCAAGATAACTTTATTTACTACCGATTATAGGATAATCAAAATTCAAAAGATAGAGGATTTTATTTTTTGGGATACTTTATATTCGAAGTCAGTATAAACTAAATTGACTCCAGATTGTTGATTAACTAATGTTGTATAATTATCTACCGATTGTAAAGGGTAGTTTGGTGACCGCCAATCGTAAGCGACACAAATATAATTACACTTTCTTACTACTCAAAATATAAATATAGCAAGGGCAAGAAAGGATCGATCCCACGAGAGAGGTCTAGGTTGTCAAATTGTTATGGTTTCCTATATAAAACACCGGGGGTTTTGTGATTTTATAAACTAAAAATAAAATAAAAGCAAATAAAGCAAAGCAAACAAATCAAATCAAGGATAAGAAATATTGGTTAAGGATTTCGTTTTCATTCACTAACATGCTTTTCACAATAACTAGAATTGATATTTAATCTCAACTTTTATCAAAGACCCTAGAATACCTTGATCGCAAGAATATCCCGCAAATCTCCTCATGTCATCAACAAACACATTAAAAGATGCTGAATATGAATTCTATCTAAAGGAACAACCTAACGTGTAAAAGCACTAATCAAGTTTAATTCCCTAGATGCGTTAAGTTCTATGAAATCAGGCCAATCAAAGCAATCGAACGTGGAAAGCGCACTAATTCAATTTAACAAAGGTTACGATTCACATATGACCATAAGAATATATCACTACAAACTATAATCATATTATGCTACTTGTATCCAAGGAATATCACTTTTGCGTATAATAAACCCTAAACTAGCAATAGATGTGATTAGAAGTTCTACCAATTTGCAACTCGGTCAAAACAATCAATCAATCATGAAACAATATTTTCAGAGAATTGCAAACGATAAATATGAGACAAAACTAATTTATTGAATCAAAGAGACATGCTTTGTGAAATCCAACTATTCCATAACCAATAATAAACTTAGGTACTCATATTCATGGAGTTCATCACAAGAAGAAAGAGAAAAGACTTCATGGTTCTAAACCCTAGAATAAGAGAAAAAATAATAATAAAACGTGGTCTAAGATAAAAGATATCCCATAGATAATAAAAGTCTTCTCTTTATATAGCTCCACTCCTTCCAAAACTAGGTTTTGTCTTCAAAGTCCATTAGTTGGAAATTCACCCGGCCACCATGGAGAGAAACCCGTAAAAATTATGTCCCAAAACGCTCGCCGGAAAACGGGATTATGGCTTAATCCCGCTGAAAAGTCGCGGAAATATATCTCGGTGTGGCCAAGTCAAAGTCAAACCGGCCACTGGTCAACGGGCCAGAACGGCCGGGTCAGCTCGGTCAACTCGGGTCAAGGATCACTGAGTCAGAACGGTCAGGATGAGTCAGCTGGGTGAGTTAGATGGCACGGTCGAGACCAGTGAGCTGAGTGGCATTGGCAGAAGGCCATTGCACAAGCCAAGGCTGTGCTGCAATCCTTGTGCATCACCTGCTTGGTCACGGCCAAGATGGCCCTGTGACATTTCCAGCCATGATGGCTACACTCTTGCAACTCCATCTGTTGTCTGCAAAGCAAGTACCCAGAACTGTTGACTGCATTATCAATTTCAGTACCATCAATTCATAACCAGTGAGACCATTTTCATCCATCTGAGACTACACAGCCTCACATTCATTGATTTTCTGGCAGTAAACCACCACCAGAACCACAGCCCCTGTGTAAACCCACTCAGATTCATCACTTGCTCCATCTCCCATTGACTGCAATGCACATTACCAGCACTATCAACCCTGCAACTCCCATTTCCTGCCAGCTCCAATAGAACCAGTTCTGCCTGCAACATAATCCCCTGCAATCTCCAGGCCTAGCCTCAGTCCATTGCAGGATGCAAATCAGCAGCAACTTCTCAATCTCAGCATCACCCTCACTCCAATGGTGCCTGCACCTGAGCTGAACTACACACTCTCTAGCACAGCCGCACATACACAATTTCAGCTGCTCCATTTCTTTCCCAGACCATTCACCGTACTGGAATCATCACCTCAGTCCATTGCAGCTGAGCTCCACCACTGCCTCAGACCATTGTATCTATTGCCAGCTCCACCCGTAACCTCGCTCCACCAGGAACCAATAACTTGCTGCATAGTTCAATGCCTTACCTGCCCCCTGGAACACTTATAGTTGCTTCCATTTCATTCCTTCAGCCACTGATCGGTTCAGTGCAAATGTGCCCTGTTGCTCCATCTCCTGCCATTGCCATTCAGCTGCAGCTCAAACAAAACTACAGCTCCCAACCAAGCTTCCCTGCCATTTAACACTCAAACACAGATTCACCATAACCTCAAGCCATCACTTCCAGCTCAGACCAGCCACAACTCCCTGCAACATCTAAAACTACACCTGCAACTCAGCTTCCATGATCCCTTCATACCTGCACAACCTCCACCATTTGCTCAATACCCTAGTGTTCTATCTCAGTAACACCACCAGCATCATCAGAACTCAGCCCACCAACATAGCTCTCAATCTGTAAACAACCATTGATTTCATGGTTTGCCTTGATTCTTCTTGGTTGAGTCTCAGAGCTCTGAAAATCGATCCAATTCCACAAACCCTTGATTACAACAACAGCTCCAACTGCAACTCATTTATAAACTCAAAATGGGTAAGAACCCATCGATCTATCACCAATTTCTCCATTCCTCATGAACCCGGAAACCAATTCAAACAAAGATCTCAATCATCATCTTCCACAGCCTAATTTCCCGATCTCTCAAATACGTCACCACCATTTTCTCGTTTCTCTTCGATTTGACAGATTCTCAGAAAACCCTAACTCCGAGCTTCTTCTCATCCCCGAATCAAACTCAATCATCCTCTATAACTCTTCAATCTCGATCATCGAGACCCTAATTTCTTCCCTAAATCATCAGAACTCATTGATCTATTCTTACTGTAGCAATTTTTCTTTTCCGGATTTCAGGGAAACTGTAATGAAAACAACCACCAATTCTCGATCTGAGCTTTTGTTAAGGAAGAGCAAATGGGTATAGCCACTCAGTGCAGTCGATAAGGGCCACCTCCTCTTTTTTGTACTTGTCGGTCCCTAGGGAACCGAGAAGCTTAACCGTTGATTTTCCTCATAACATTCTTATACGACGTCGGAATGACCTCGTTCTTTCGCCATTGACTTCATATTTCCGTGCTCTTCAACATGATGAGAAGGAATCCAAGATTTTGGGCGACTTCCGCTTCTTTTTGCTCCAAATGACTCCATTGCACCTAATAAACTCAAAAGCACACATAAGGTACATAATTTACAAGAAAACTGTAAAGAAAGCATAAATACTAGATATTAAATTAGGTGTTTATCACACCTATCATTTGGCCATTAAAAAACGGAATTATGGATTAACCTTCCGATTATGAATTAACCTTCCGATTATGACATAGTTTGTCCTTTTGTATTGCCCCTAATTCGTTTAGGGTCGCCCCTAAAAATGCTAGGCTTATAAAGCCTCATTTGATTGGGGCCAAACATTTTAATTAGGGGCCATAACTTTTTATTTGTACCCCTATTTTTTGAGGGGCGTATTAATCGATGATATTGAAAAGGCTTGTTTTTACCCTTTACTAAACACAAATCTTAAAAATCAGTTAACCCTAATTAAAAACCTTAATTAGGCCCCCAATCTCATATACCCTAAATCAGTCCCAAAAATATTTTCTCTTCATCTTCCTCTCCTCCCATTTCTCTTCTCCACCACCACCATTAACGACTCACCACGATTTTTTTCTTCTTCGACCGATTCATTGTTTAATCGTCGATGTTAGAAGAGAATCGACGATTAACTTCTTCTTCAAACATGGCTCGTATAAAGCAGATCGCTTTGAAAAGCACTTCAAATCCCCAATCTCGTGCGACACCGCGTCAAAGGAAAGGTTATCGAGGACGAACTCCCAAACCCAAAAAATCGAAACCCAAAGAAGATATGGGTCCAATTAGAAGGTATGTGAACTTAAACCCACCTTCTATTCGTTTTTTTTTTGTTGTGTTTTGATTGGGAAATTGAGTCCAAACCCAAACTTAGCGGTTTTCGGATAAAAGGTCGTTACTATCGTAGTGGATACCCACTAACGACTTTTCATTTGCATGCTTATTTTATGAAAAATCGTTAGTGTATTAGGTTGAAGATGACGACCCTAATTCTCGCTACTTCGACATTTTTTGCCCTAGAATAGAGTCGTTAATCTTTTATGTTGCGAGATGACGACTCTCGTTTGCCTAACCTTTTTTATTTCTTAACGACTCTAGATGGAACTCGAACAGCCCTTTGTTCCAAAAAATGATAGTGTCGTCATCTCATGTCCCCTAGAGTCGTCACTTAACTATATGCATTAGAGTCGCCAACCCAAATCGTAGGATCGTTTTGACCTTTTGACGACCCTTTGTTTTTTGGAAGGGTCGTCATCATATGACTTTGAGTCGTCACATGATATACAAGGGTCGTTTGTTTTGTAGATCATTTGAGTGACGACTCTTGATCTGATAACCATAAATTTGATGTCTTATTGGGTTTTTTGGTTTTTTTGTTTTGAAACCAAATGCAAACCAAAGACAAGGTTCCAATGACGATAACTCCTCCTTCCAAAGCTCCCCGCCACGATAAATACTTACTTGTCGGTCCATTACGCAGTAAAAATCCGAGTGAGGTATCATTTTCTATCACCGAACCAAGAGACAAAGGTAATGAGTTGTCGGATTCATCGAATCCCACTCTCTATTATTTCAGCTAGCGGTAGTGGTGAAGAAGAAGAAATCCAAGAAGAGGAGATACAAGAAGATCCTCCCATGTACGAGGTGAAGATGAAGTAGAGAGTGATAATGATGATGAAGATAATGTTAGTGGTGATGATTCGATGATGATGGTAATGGTGGTGATGATGAGCGGGAAGGGGATGATGGTAATAATGGTGGTCATGAGGAGGAAGAGGATGAAGGGGATGATGATCTTTGGTAAGGATGATGGTAAACAAGATGTAGAACATGAAGAACAGAATGCAAAGCCTAAGCCAGAAAGAGGTTAAGAAGGATGGAACTGATATTGCACCCAACGCGAGACACGTTCCCATTACTCATTTGATGTTGGAGCCTCTTGAAGTGGTAAACCAAGAGGAGAACCTAGAGATGGGGGAAAAGTTCTATTTGGATATTCTCGGATCGTGGGCTCATACCATCTATGAGACAATCGTAAGAATCCCAACTTTGCTTGCTATTTGATTAGTTGGTTGATATTAACTTTCTAATATGTTTTTTAATATTTATTTGTTTATTTTTGTAGGATCATAAGAATGCCGCACGTCTTTTTAGGCACCAATCTTCTTTTAATAAAATGGAGTTGTGGCCGCTAAAAGGTGAATGTGCAAGAGTTAGAGAATATGTTGAAAACTCCGGTTTGTACAATGCTCGTTGTGAACTCGTGATTGCGTATGACAAGGTTGCAGATATCTAGTTTCGTGGAAAGGTATTACGCCCGAAGTCCACATTTCCAACTTCCTTTTGGCGAGATGGCATTGACTCCTGATGATGCAGAACAAATATTAGGGGTGCAGGTCGAAGGTAAATCAACCAGTGACAATTTCAAGAGAAGGCCTAGTTGGGATGAAATTTATACATGGACCAAGAACTTGTTTGGCTGGGATAAAGAGAAGACTGATGGGATTTTCGTGCCGGGAACTAAGTACTCGAAGAAAGAGTTCAAACTTGTGGAGATTAGGCAGATGTTTGCTGGTACAGAAGAGAAGGAAAAAAAAAGGAGGTCTCTCTCGATATGGAATGTCGTTATGCGGCGGCGTATTTGTTGTACGTCCTTGCGTCGGTTGTATTTCCCCGACAAAAAAGGTAACAGGGTCAGCGCCAACCTTCTTCAGCTTTTGGACCCCTCAGAAGATGTGAACAAGTACTCTTTGGGGACTTGACAAAATCACGGCGGAAGAGGTAATCTTTACTCCTTACAAGGATGATAGAGTTGGCGCAATGGAAGGTGTCGTGTATTACCATGGCCCTTTGTTTCACCCTAACGGTTTTTCAATGTACAATCCTATGAGAATCATGCGTCAACTTGGGTTTATTCAAGATTCACCTGATGAAGACTATATACCTCCGTTCAAGCACAAGTTGAACAAATGTGAGGCTGACAAGGATGACATAAAAGTGGTTTATGAACCTGCAACTGATGTCAAGCATTGGAATAATAGACACTCTAGCCTTGTAGACATCACATATTGGGTGCATGTGCATGAAGGTTACGAGGCAACAACGGATTACTATCAATGGTACGATGGCTTCTCCCATGGTAGGGTGATACGGATAGATCAGACTACGGGTAGGAGGACCAACAGAGCATCCACATGTGCTTCTCAAGCTGACGTTAGAGATGATACTACCATTCTTAAACTAGTGGTGAGTATTTATTTGTGTAATTGTGTTATTCATTTACATACAAATATACGTCAGGTTCATGTGAAATTTTTTTGAATGCATATAGAGGGAACGAATGAAGCTTTTTGACAAGGCTTTTTGTTGCTCGGGTGACAAAGGGAAGTGATTGATCTGCGAAGCAACATCGGTAAACTGATTATTTCACGCACATTGAAAATCCCAATGCAAAGAAGATGTTTGCTAAGCTGGCTAAGGAAGGTAAGAGGACCCGGAAAACACGTAGCCAACTAGCACAACAACGTGGTGAACAAGGCCAAAGTAGCCAACATCATGATGAACAAGGTACCAGAGAAGATGGTGGTTCCCCAGGGGGAAGTGATACTCAGGGTCCTCCTCTAAGAAAAGCCGGAAAGTTTCCGGTCGGGGAGGTAAAGAGGAGGTCGAGGTCGAGATGGTGGTCTTGAGTGAGGAAATGTTACCGTCTACTTGAACTTATGTTTATTTTACTTTATGACTTGAACTTATGTGTTTGTTGAAACTACTTATGTGTTTGGTTTGGATGGTTTGTTGAAACTACTTGGTTTTAAGAAGGATGTTTACTAGTATGTTTGTTAGAATAATGTAGGACTCTAATGCAGTCAAGATTATACATTGTGATAGAGTGAGGGTCGTCAGCTTTGTTTTATAGCAGAATAACGACCCTATTTCTGATACACAAAGTCGTTAAGTGTTTCAAATAGAATTCTAACGATCCAGAGGGAAATTAACACAGTGATGACATATTTTTCTGTCGATAGAGTCGTTATTGGTTATATTGAAACCAATGACGACTCTTTGCAGGAGATGAACCATATTTTCTATGACTAGAGTCGTTATTTATTATATGGAAACCAATGACGACTCTAGGTTAGCAAAACATCGAGGAGATGAACCACATTTTCTATGTCTAGAGTC
The DNA here is from genome assembly GCA_023531295.1 of Papaver armeniacum. Taxonomy (NCBI): domain Eukaryota; kingdom Viridiplantae; phylum Streptophyta; class Magnoliopsida; order Ranunculales; family Papaveraceae; genus Papaver; species Papaver armeniacum. Next base: position 99,245 of record JAJJWW010016394.1, on the reverse strand, counting down.
GTTATTTATTATATATACACCAATGACGACTCTAGGTTAGCAAAAACATCCAGGAGATGAACCATATTTTCTATGGATAGATTCGTTAGCTTGATCATATAGCAGATCAACGACTTTATATGTGTATTAAATCCAGAGAATACCACTTTTAGGTATATAGAGTCGTTGCTTTTATATGGGACATACTGACGACTCTTAGTTAAAATAACATCCAGGAGAAAGTCCAACATGGGTTTATAATTGAGTCATTATGTTAATAACATAGCATAGTAACGACTCTTTGATTCTAGTTAACATTCCATTAGGAAAATAACATTCCATCAATATCGAATTACATAAGAGTTAATATGGGTATTCTTGAATTTGACACATCAAATGTTCGTCAATGAACCTTCTCGCTCGACGATACAACGTTGTATATTCTTTGTGGTGAATGAACTTAGTTTCCCCATTACGTATTGTTCATAACATATTGAAACGTTCCAGCTGAAATTAAACGAGGAATGTTATATGTTAGTAACTTTGAAGCATGAGAAAAGTATAAATATTAACGAATTACTCAATTTTTCCTTAAGAGGAGCTCGTGGATGATGGTCGTACACCATATTTCTAACTTTTACATACTCTCTCATTGCACTTTTAATGTAGTTGAATCGAAATGCCAAGTCTCTCCATTTGCGGTTATTAGGATTCGCGATGCGCTTTGTAGAAGAACTCCTTAACTCTCTTCCAAAACATTGAATAGACTTCATTTGGACGTTCACGAAAGGTATTAGCAAACGATTTAACGAGACACAAATCTTCATACGGTTCCCATTCAACCATTGCAATTACGCCATTTATTTTGGATGGCACTATGTATAATTACGCCATTTATGATTAAGTGTATAAGTGCACCGTTATTATCTATTGTATTCCATTTCCTTGAATGTATCGCTATGAAAGATGTATGCCTTTTACGATTCAATGAAATGATTCTATGAAATCAAAAGTTATGATAATCCAGTAGCAAAGGGTCGTTAGTATATTAAATAAAACACCGAACGACTCTACATAATATTTGAAATGGCGGGATAGGGTCGTCAGAGTATACGAATACATATATGACGACTCTAAGTGTTTTATTTACTGAGAGTTCTGGGTTTAGAGTCGTTTTTCTGTAAACAAAAAAAATAACGACCCTTTTTGACCTAGCATAAAGAGTCATCATTTTTTATCACACCAACCTAACGATTTTTCATAACCTGGAAAAGTTGCAGGTTTAAGTCGTCATTGGTAGTTCCAATTCACTGACGACCTTGTAGAGTCGTTAATGAATCCAAACCCCGACTATAACGACTCTCCCACTGACTAGTTCCATAGTGACCATCAATCGACCCCTTGGAGCACCATTCGAGACAATTTCAAGAGTATATGAGGTTTACACGATTGTTTTGAGGTGCGGGTTCTTCATTTTGAGTATCGGTTCCTTCATTTTGAGCAAAAGAGGATCTTCATTTCCACCATTATTCATGGATTCCTCCATTAACATCTCTTCATCAAACATCCAATCCATAGGATTACTTGATACAAGCTTACCATCAACACAATCATGGTTATTGTTTGAACCTTCACCAACCTCATTCCTCCACTTGAATCACTCATTTCTTAAAGCCCTAGTTTTTCCTCTCAAAACTCCTCTTCTTCTTCTCAAAACAAAAAAAAACCCAAAACTAAAATTTCCCCAAATTTTAATCCAAAACCTGATTTTTATCTAAACAAAATTATCACATTAATCAATTTAATTAAATCTTAATACTAATCACTCGGGGCATTTTAACCATTTAGAAAATATTTTTATAAGGGTGACCCAAATTAGGATTGGATGACCTTTTTGTCCTCTAGTGCTTGGCCCCCAATCAAACGAGGTTATAAAGCTTTTGGTGCTAGATTACTATCTTATATCCATTTCCAGGAAACCAGTGCCCCGTTAGCAAATCATCAAAAAATATTTTGTATTCAGGTAACATTGGCCTTACCCATGTTTGTGTAAGAATGTGGATACCAAATTGTTCTTGTACTAAAGTAAAGTTGAAATTGTTGACCATCCAGTTCAATCATATGACATGAACATGTTTAAGATGTACCTAATCTTAGATTAGATGTCATGTTATATAGTCAATCATATGATATAGACATTTTTACAATGAATCATGCAAAAATGATTCACACTCGAAAACTCTGGTTTCTTAGGGACGTGGTTTCAAATTAACTGCGAAAATGGTAAGCTTGTAAGATTTGGACATCCCAACTAACGGCCAGATTCAACCACAAATGAGACTTTTCTCGGCAAACAAATCACAAAATCATTAAATTTTAAAATGAAAATTTTAGACATTTTTGATTGAATGTTAGTCGGTGTCCATAAAAATGCACTAGATTTGTCAACATTATTGTCCATCATCCAATTATTGAAACTGGATAATTTTGACGATTTCCAGTCTTGAACATAATCAAACTTGACACTCAAATTATTTGTGCATGCACCAATAATTGGTTTAAGATATCTCTCATTTTCTTTAGTTTTTTTTTTTCTGTTTCTTGAAAAAGTTTAACATAAGTTATAACGACATTCAACTACATCTTTGTTCCTTTAAGTGTAGAATTCACTCAAACTATATCAATCAATCGATCTCGAACGTAATTGTAAATTTTCAAACTGGTACAGTATCCATGGTTGACGTTCGCAAAGGCATACGAGAGTTAACATCGACTAGAGGGTTTCGTGTAGAGTAAAGATATTTCATATCCAAGTGTTGACGATGTTTGTGTATGAATGTGTACGTACGTGCATACCAAAATGGTCAAATTTATTTAGTACGAAACCAAAGTTATGATTGTTGACAATCCAGTCTCAAACTTAACAAAAATGATAAATGTCAAACATAAACCCAATTACCAAGTCACTGGGACATCGTACTTTGAAAATTTCTAACTTCAGATTTTGCATTTCAAGATAAATGTGACATGAAAAAATAGAAGAAAATGAACCTTATCTTGCATGGTATATAGTCAATCATATGATATGAACATGTTTACGTTGAATTACGCAAAGAATCGTTCACACTCAAAAAATTTTGCGCACCAATAATTTGTTTGAGATATCTCATTGTAGTTTCTTATATGTGTAAATAGAGCTGGACATCCAAAGCAGCGTACCTAATGTATCTAATGTTATACAGCGTATCCGGGTAGCCTGCTATGTTCCGCCCCGGAATATTGAAATTGTGGCTTGTACACCACAAGCACCTTTCAGTGTACCAGTATGTCATAGATTCAATCTTGTGGCGACATGGCCTCGTTGCAACATAAGAAAGTATGACAATGTAGCATGTTACCATTGTTTTCCACACTTTGGATTATTGGATAAGAGATAAGGTAACAAAAACCACATAACCAATGAGAAGTCCCAGTTTTATGACTTGGATTCTCCAACGGATGAAATGAGCTTGGTGTTTTTGTGGACAGTCTTTAACACTCCAGTTGGACCAAATCTAAATACCTCTTCTTATCAACAAAAAATAAAAACCCACAAAAATATTTTGATTGAAACTCATTTTCTGGTGAAGGAACAAAGAAATGGCTGCTTCAACTATGGCAAGCACTCAACTAAGGAGCAACTTTACTTCAACAAGCATCACCAAAGCACTTGTAGCTCCAAAGGGTCTCTCGGGATCTCCTTTGAAAGTCTTTAGGAGAAACCCAAACTTCACCATCAAAGCCATCCAAAGTGACAAGGTAAGCAAATAATTTAATGCAGCTGAGAAATTCAACATTCAAGAAATATCAAACATAGACTTAGGAAATTGTGTGCCATGAGGAAAATAATAACATGTTAGAAGCACATGCTTAGGTGAAGAGTCTTAAGTGGTTGATATTGTCTGCTTATCTTTTGCCTGCCTCTCTCCAACACAATGTTTCAAGTAAAGTTAATGTTAGGCAACATTTGATGACCATGACCACCATGTAATGTTGGATCTTATAATTGAGGTTTTTTTTTTGTTTTTCTATGGAATCAGAAAACATTTGGATGGTTTTTTAAACTATTCTTACGTATGAATGTTAAGAGTATGGGATACAATTAGCACATGTTAGTGTCAGAGTCTTTTAGTTAGTATATTGCAATGAAATCCTTACACAAAATATTCAGTGGTAATGCAGTGCACAATGATATAATTTCTGACTAGTTTTTATTTTTTTTTATTTTTATTTTGTGTAGCCAACTTACCAAGTGGTTCAACCCATCAATGGTGATCCATTCATCGGAAGTCTCGAAACACCAGTGACATCGAGTCCATTGATCGCATGGTACCTATCAAACCTCCCTGCCTACCGAACAGCAGTCAACCCACTACTCCGTGGTGTTGAAGTAGGACTTGCACATGGACTACTCTTGGTCGGTCCATTCGTTAAAGCTGGTCCTCTAAGAAATACAGAATATGCAGGTGCAGCTGGGTCTCTAGCAGCCGCTGGCCTTGTTACCATTCTCAGCATGTGTTTGACAATCTACGGTGTTTCATCGTTTAAAGAAGGTGATGCATCAACTGCACCTTCATTAACTCTAACAGGAAGGAAGAAGGTACCTGATCAATTGCAAACTGCTGATGGATGGGCAAAATTCACTGGTGGATTTTTCTTTGGAGGGATTTCTGGTGTCACCTGGGCTTACTTCCTTCTCTACGTTCTTGCCCTTCCTTACTACGTTAAGTAGATAGAAATCTAGAGACCAAAAGAGAAAGAAAGAAAGTTGGATTATGATGATGATGATTTCACATCTTTCTTGTATACAATGTGGTTGTGAAATATTTGTGTAATTAATTTGCTGTTATTATCAATTACTTGACGACATTAAATTAATGCACTTGTCTTGTTTTTTCTTCCTGAACTGACATAATTCATTAGTCATTTTCTTCGAATGAGGCCTATTTTCAGGATATGGATGATCATAAAAATGTGGAAGTAGTGCAATTTGGTTAAGTAAGATGAATCCTATTTGCAAATTGCTCAGCCTCTTCGAATGAGGCCTATTTTCAGGTTTAGCATCACAGAGTCCTAAGGCATAACACCAAACAAAAGAGCTCAGTGATCAAATTCCAAGGTTACGAAAACTTCTGAAAAAGCACTATTGCGATAAAACCAGCAGTTCAGAGTATGAAATGTAATCTGCATTGATCATATTTGAGGCCTAAAATCTCTTGTAGAATTCCACAAATTGACGGCAAATAGAGATTACAAGTCTTGTCTAAAATTAGGGCACGGAACAGTGCAAAAGAAGGTTTACAAAGTAATCTGTTTTAACATAAGAACTGCTCCGAAAAGGTTCATTCTATTAGATTAAACAAAAATTTCAACTAACACAAAATTGCAGTATAGAAACATCAACCTCTGCAGTTCTCAAGCTTCAATTCAACTTTCTTGTAAAGCCTTCATCAAATATAATCTGCTGAAGCTCTGGCCAGCAACCCTGGAAAATTCAAAAATAGCAGTTTAGAATCCAGGATATAAAGTGTGCAATGTCTGCAAGTGTGTCCATGGTAGAGAGAGAGAGAGAGAGAGAGAGAAAAGGTAAAAGGTTCGTCAATTAATTATATAGAACTAATTGACAAAAAAACATACCCATTAATTTGGTTGCAGTAGTTAGAGATTTGATTGGTTACGAGAAAGCTCTCAAGTCGTGATGGCTCAGGCACTGGTTTGAAGATAGGATTAGAAGGATCCTCCTCAGGCAATGGCTCATCTCCTGCAGCCTTACGTGCGTTGTTCTCAGCCCTGAAGAATACAAAAATGCAATGAAACAGATGCCATACTCATATTAAAATAGGTCGTGCACGAACACAAAGAAATATAAGAAAAATCAAGCAAAAACTCATATTCAGAATATTTTCCATCACAAAGTTTAAGAACCCATGGATAAGTATAACCAAGAACAACAGATGTAAACTATCAAAAGGTGCATATCTTACAGGAAACCGCAGAAGTATACAACCACGATTTGACATAACATCCCGATTACAAGGAAAACAACCCAAGTCTCAAGGCTTCTGCATCAATGTCTTAAAAAAAAATTGTCCCACGAGATTCTTGAAGTCCCTAACATGGGAAACAACTAAGCTCCCCATCTTTTAGAGCAAAGACAAAGAAAATCCTTAATTTCCAAGTCAGGGATTTCGAAGAAATTTGTGGAACAGCCCAAGTTTTAGACCTTGAAGTAAAAGTTTTGAATCTTAGGTTGTTTCTCTTTTCGTCAAGAGATAAGGCTGAATCGTGGTTGTATAGTCTGTTATCGTGTCAGTTTCAACATGCCAAGACCTAACTGATTGGGCACATGACAGTAAAGTAAGCTCACACTAGCTTTTAAGTCAAGTAATGCCCTCCTTAACCAATTGATAACAAACCACGCAAGAAATTGGTGGCACGAGCAAATTGAAGACCTTGATGCAGCAGCCTTGAAACTAAGGTTCTTTTATAAATATATAGAAATAAAATTATGGTCTAGTATAAATGTCAACAATTTACCTTCTCTTTTGAAGCCATGCCTGCTGTTGCGCTTGCTGGCGTGAAAGGTTTCGGTAGTAGAATTGGAACTAAAGGAAAAAACAAAAGACAGTATGTTACAACAATATCGTGTATGAAAACGTTGAATTCATAAAGTACAAGAAGAACAGAAGATTTACCTTTTGCTGCTCCATTGACAGGTCGTCCATGCAATCAATCAGAAACTCAACGTTTCTTTCCATCTGTGGTTTGGTTGATAATTGCAGACGGTCATAGTCACACTGCATAACAGAGTTTTTCATCTTATTAGGTTGTCCTTCTCAGAAATTTATTATTCTATATAGACCATCTATAGGATTTTAAGACATCAAACCTGGGTCACAGGTGTGTCAGCTTCAAGTTCTGTCATGAAGGCACTAATAAGGGCAGAATTTGAAACTTTAATCTGTAAAAGAATCATAATATGTTCAGAAGTACATAAAAGAATCATAAATAACCTTGTAAAAATGACCAATTCTTCTTAAATGTAAAAAACAATATTTCCAGCTAGCTATAACCCATATCTATCTATGATAACTGACCTCGACCGAGCTATCATAATTTAAGACTAACTAAATAGTAAGTTAGTAACAGAACGAAGAATTGAGACAAGTGTTCTTTAACTATTCACAGCATATTTTCAGATGTTAGAAAAAGCAACGAGAAGGCATTGAAAACGTACAGGAATTTCTTCAAAGATGTCGACCCATGAAAGATTTTTCTCCCTCAACCTATCGAACAAAATAAAAACGATATAATAATGAGATTCGGATCAATTATTCATCTTCATTAAGAATTTATCGAGACACGAGCTAATACATACTTCTCTCCAGTAAAATTGTTATTGCGATAAAGTTCCATGAAAGAATCTGTGAGCTTCATAGCCTTGAGAGCTAGAACACCTTGATTAGACCTTTGTGGATCATATACGATGCAAACACAACGTTTTATGTTCTCCTGGTAGGGGAGGGAAAAATTAGCAGTTAACAACTATTATCATAAACAATATAAATCAAAAAGCAATACAGAGTTTGACCTACATCATTGAGGCATGTAAACTCAGATGTCCATTCAATTACCAAATATATAATAACAACCAAAACTATAAGTGTACACATTTTTCTAATGACAATAACAATATAAACAGCAATCAACGCAAATTTAAACACACAAACTAAAGAAGGCCTAATAAATTGAAGAATGGAATGATTATGACTAAACATCTGTATTGCCATAGGCTAAATGGAAAATAGTAAATTTCATTTGTGGCTGACATTCCAGGTCACTGTACAGATCTGTAACCTGTTTAAACCTTATTGATACGCGACGCACATTTGGGTTTATAATCTCCCAGCAAGATGATATTTATGGTAAAATAAATATATATCCACTTTGGTTTTGTATGCATCAATACCAAACTATGTAATAAATAAACTGAGAAGTTGGATTGCCCTTTTCTGAATACACTTCCATTAAAACCAACTTCAACTTTCATGTAGTTCCTCTTATTCAACTTTAGTGGGTGCACATACATAAAACACAGTCAGTAAAACGGGAAACAAGACGGCTTTCTGTTTGAGGTATGAGCAAGCGTTTAATGTATATTGAAGTTCAAATAGATAGAATGCTAAAGCACCTTAGTACACACAAAAAATCTTACCTGATAATTCATGAAGGTCTCGATCAGTTCCACAGTCTGAAATGATCCATACAAAGTTGATTGATACCTGAAGATGTTATAGATAAGAACGTAAGTGAGACTAAAATTTTGACAAACAAATTTCGTCTAAAAACATCACATCTCTGAGTGTCAATACATCGATACAGCTATAATTCATGAAAAGGTATCAGTTGACAGCCTACAAATACCCCAATCCTACAAGGCGAATAAAACCTGAGGGTTAAAGTTACTACTTGGCAGCCTATGCATGCCCCAAACCTACAATGTGAAGAACACCAAGAGTGCTACACATATTTTTAAATAAAATTAAATGTTTACAACCTCTCTCAAATGCTTCCACGAATAGATAGGGAGAATAATATGGAAATAAAATTAAAAAACCCAGATATGGTCTAGGTAATAAAATTTGGATAGTCTTATCCTAATATGTAAACAAAAACATGTTATCCAGCAGTGAACTATGCACATGCCAGCCTGTTGTGCCATGCTCCAAGCAAGATTTCCACCTGAAATGGGAAACAAGATAACCTACCACCCAACAGTGTTGTTGTCGACATTAACCTCTCTCAAGCATCTCATCATTTCAAGCTGATAATTAGCTCCATCTGCTTCAATCTCCTCGTCTTCCTCCCTAACCTGAAATTATCAAGCAAGCCAAGGTTCAGGCATAGCTATAAGCATGCACAACAAACACAATATAGTTCTGCACATTCTAAAGTTCCTTGAACAAAAGAAAATAAGATTAACATACCGGGAAAGGAAAACAGTTGGTAACTTCAAGAACGCTGCCAACATCTAAACCAAGAAGTTGCCCTGTAACTAGTGCTGGAGAATTCTCCTTGCAATGCTTGATTATCTTCAAAACAGCCTGTATGAGACAAATTTTAACATCAAAAATCCATCCTTGTAACAATATTCATGTTTCTATTTCATAATCATCCTCCGAAGTACACCATTCACAAAAAGGAGCATGACTGCAGAACGATTATGTGCTAATGCGGAGAAAAAAAGACAAACAAAACACATAAAGGCTATAGAGAGATAAAGTTAAAACACAATCCCAAAGAGAAACTCAAAGGTTGAGTCCTTGAGCCATCAAAGCCCATCAGCAACATGAAATTCTGGAGTGTCAGTTCATCAGATGTTTGCAAGCATAAACGAACTAAAAATAAACACCACTCGAATTGGCCACCTATATAACAATGTGAGTGGATTTGGTAATGTATTAATCTCCTTCCTCCTTCGATTGCCCATCAACTATTTTGGGTTCCTAAGGTGTATACTTCTCTAACTAGTCCAACAAAGATTTAAGTGGTAAGATAAATTCTAAGAGGAAATCTGAGCACCAAAGATTGTTCAATCGAAACCATATTTTACACATCATATTTACCAAAACCCTTATTCCATCTAATTAAGAGTTTGGAACCCTAAATACCTACAAAGTACAAACAAATCTAATACATCAAAACAGGAAATTAAGAAAATCTGGCATCCTTATCAAGTGATTACCAGTCCTTCAATCTGAACAACCCTGAGAGGTTGAGCAACTTCTTCTGTAGCCGCAACTTGAAGGAATGACCTAATCATTGGTGCTGCAGCAACCACAAAACAACCAAATATAAGAAAAAAACTCAGAAGATTTATCAATCAATAAGAACAGATAGAAAGAGATTACTCACGATTCGCCATGATTTTACTAGCAAAGAAGAAGATGAGGAGTGAAGAAGTTTTAGGGTTTTATTAAGAGATACGACAGAGAGAGGAAAAAAAAACAAAGGTCGAGATTGAAGAAGCTCTTTTTCCTCTACTTGGCGTTATCAATTGTTTGTTTTGTATGTTTCCACCCCAGTAGGTGTAACCGTGTGGCTGCACACGTGTGTGCACTTGTTTTTTCCTTCTGTAATTGTTGGCATGGACATGAGTTGCTGCCAGAGTGAAACTTTACCGCTCTGACATTCAAGTGTCTCAAGAGAGGGAAAGTTCAGCACCAACTCATCTCTTTGTATGTAATTTCGATGTGTTGCTTAGAGAATTTTGATACAGGTTAGTTTTAGCCTTTTAGGTCATCCGTCATTCAGTAGTCTGGCCTGAGATTGATAAGTAATTCAATTTTCACTCCAAGGTAAATTTTTCTCTTCGTTAAATTTTTTGAAACCCGGGTTGGTACATTATAGTTCCATCTTGACTGCAGGCACAAATAAAGTCACCATTGCATAATGAAAGCCGGCGAATTATAACAATACAGCAGAAAGAACAAAATCATGAAGGCATTAAAAACAAAAAAATCTTCGGATATGAACTGCAAAAGAATGATGTTGCTCTAGACTGGAGAAAAAACATATTACTAATCTTAAGGAATTCATGACATCCATTACAGGTCTGAAAACTAGAAGAAAAACATAAAGAGAAACATACAACTAATTTTAGAACTCATTGTACTAAAAACTGCAGGAATATCTAAAGCTTATTCTTCTTCAGGTTTCTCTTAATTCCTCCATCCGCGCTTCTCCCCCAACATATGTACCAGATTCGAGTGAAACTAAGCTTTCAATATAATTTACGGTAAGGCAGGTGATACTGCTAGGCTTACTTAGTTCTCTGGAACTTCCATGTTCTGGGTCATACAAAACTAGGTAACCAAAACTCTTGAATAGAATTTTACCATCCTTAAAAGACCACGAAGACTTACAAATGCAATAAAGCTATTGGTAATGTGCTCGTGAGTAATGATATAGCGTCTAGTCCAAGATTCTTCAACTCCATAATCCAGCATCTCCCATACTTCACAATGAGTCCTAATACCATTAACATATGAGGTGAACAGTACGCAAATAAACCCTTCCAGCACTCCCAGAATCATATATGAATCCTTACTCTTCTCCAGAAGCTCTTCCGATAGTTGCATTCCTTTGAAACTCTCGTCACTGATACCCAAAGAGAGTAAGATATACTTATGTTGAGGTATCACTAACCAATGAAAGTACCCATTAACAAGCAGTCCATGTTTCTGCAAATGAAATTTATGAGGTACAGTTTGCCCAGGTTTCCATGAATTTGATGCTAACGAATAGACTTGCACCAGTGTATCCTTGCTTTCACGATGTTCTACCGTGCCTATTACCAACTTGTAGTCATCAGTATTGTGATCATAACCCAACACACTCATTGTAACACTATTTATTTCAATTGGTGATTTGGGTATTTCTTTATATTCTCTTGTAGCTGGGTTCCAAAGATAAAAAAAAATCTCATCACCATCAACCAACCTTATGCAAACCAAACCATTACAAGATCCCATCAATTGAACAACACAGTGTAAAGATTTGAATGGGTAATCCATTTCAACAGCAGCATCTCCAAATTCACACACTGATGATGTCAATGAATCATAACCAATGGAGTAAAGTACCCTACTAGAAGAAGGACCTTCAATCATGAGAATAGGGTTGTCTTTCCGGGTTGTAAAATAAAGGTGCAATTTAATAAAATCGGAGTTAGAGATTAGCGCATACCAATTCTTGCAAACAGACTTGCATATAAGTAATGATTTAACTGGTAACCTCAATAGAATTTCATGGTACATCTCTTCCGGAAGGCTCGACATTTTCACCTGCTAATTGAAAGTTAGGGTTTACGTCTGTTTTGTGATAAAAGAAACCAAGAAAATGATTTTATAGGGAGAATATATAATGGAACTACGAATAGCCGTGGCCAAGCCTTGGCTACGGAAAAAGCCAACCGCGATGCGGCATTATTGGTTTTGGGTATATTTTGGCTCAGTATACCTAGACGCCCAAGGCTTGTCTATCTACTAGAATGTAGACAAAAGCCAACCGCTATGGGTCATTATTGGCTTTTGCTATACTTTGGCTCAGTATACCTACTTCCACACCCAAAGCTTGTCTATGTACTTGAACGCAGAGAAATTGGCCACCATAGTGGTTGCTTTTCTCTACATTCTAGACACGGCCAAAAATAAGCCCCCATAGGGCTTGCAGACCCAAGGCCAGTTGGAATTAGGCTAAGAGGGACATGCTGGTCGTGCAAACAACGGAAAGCTGAAAGAATCAACTAAGAAAATGAAATATTTATTTTTCTGAAGAAATGGTATACCAGACTATCAGTAGACAAGTTTATAAGCAGGCATTACCCCATAGTCATTTACAAAGTTCCAACAGAGGAGAGCAGAAATATCCAACTACCTGACACAAGAAAATTAATGTCTCTTTTTTCCCTTTTTCTTTCTTTTTTTCCTATTGATATTTATCAAGTTCGCCAGTGGACGACCCCCTTTTTCATATTTTTCTTCACGCACCAATTGAACACATTTCAAATCTTTACGCCAACATGTGAAAGTTACAACATGTGAACCCAAGTAATAATTTGTGCGCCCAACTGCGCCTATGTGCAATATATAAACCTGCAGCACATGTTTACTTGTTCAACCCCCAAAATACAAACAGCCTGCTGCCTGAACGAATCATACAAAAAACCACAGGATGAAAACTAGAAAAGAGTGTATGATGAGGTGAGAAACCTGAAGTTGTGTGCTCTTTAACCATTCGAGTGCTCATTTTCACACAAGTATGTTGCACGGATCAGTAAATAACAGCATGCACTAACCGGCTGGGGTGTTCATTTTTCATTCAATTTTAATGATGAATAACAGCATAACAATGTTCTAATAATAGCATGAAATATGCAACCTTCTTTCTTTTGATAGTAAGTATTCTGATGTAGTTCTATGTTACAAACCAACTAAAGCATGGAATCATCTGATCCCATGCTACAAATTCAGATATCTCAAAGGCGCCAGCTACCCCTGACCGACGCATCCTTTATCATCCAGTGTTTGTAAGTATATCTAACATGTGATTACGATGTTTTCCCTAGGTAGATAGCACTCACTGAGGAACGACTCCACCATTTTGTCCATGACTAAGAAGGTGGGCGAATTTTCTCCTAATGACCATGACTACCAACCTACACTTCTAATGAATAAAATTATAAAATATATAGTCATTTGACATTTGGCTAATGGAGGAGCAGCGGGAGCCGTTCATCCTTCCACTCATGAGTAGGATATCAATAAAAAAACTTAAAAAAAAAAAAAAAAAAAAGAACAAGCCAAAAGTATATGAGAGCATTAAAGCAAGTAAGCAACTCCTTACTAGCATGATATACGAGTTATAAGCGTAGTATTGGAATGAAACTCAGGTTTATACACTTAAAAGTAAACCAAATCGGAAGAGAACCAACCTATTCTCCTTCTAGACAGCATTTCATGATCTGCATGAAGCTTTGCATGCTTCACTCGTATCGAATGACTCCAAGAGAGAGCACTCTTGCACACGATCATGTTCTTTGTATGAGTGTGGACAAAAGTGCTCTTTCCCTTTGTTAAGCGAAGCTTTTAGTCAACAAAGCAAATTCATCAGCCTGCAAAAATAAACAAAAATGGAAGCAAAAATAGATTTGGAATCATATGAGTCAGATGACTGGTCTACAGACGACTAGATTCCCATCATAATCGAAGGAAATCAAAAGAAAAATTTATCCTATTTTTATTTTGAGCAGGCAACTTCATCCGGTTCTATGACACCTAGCTCCAATTCCAAGTTAACGTCGCAAGTTTCTGCCACTCATTATATTAGAAATACAAAAGATTTAACCTCTTTATGATCTGCCATTAAAGTTCCATCTTGGCTGCAGGCACAAACACAGTCGCATAAGGAAAGCTAATGAATTATAACAATACAACAGTGCTCTAGATTGGAGACAACAACATATTACTAATCTTTAAGGAATTCATGACATACATTACCGGTCTGAAAATTAGAAGAAAAACATAGAGAGAAACATACAACTAATTTTAGAACTCATTGTACTAAAAACTGCAGGATAGCAACAAGAAGAACCTATAACATATTCAATTCCTCCATCCGCCCCTCTCCCCAACATATGTACCAGATTCAAGAGAAACTAAGCTTTCAATATAGTTTATGGTAATGCAGGTGAGATAGCTAGGCTTGCTTAGTTTTCTAGCACTTCCATGTTCTGGGTCATACAAAACTAGGTTACCAGAACTCATGAACAGAATTTCACCATTCTCAAAAGACCACAAAGGACTTAAAAATATAAGGCAGTCCTCCATAATGCTCCTGAGGGGAATGATAAAACGTCTAGTCCAAGATTCTTGAACTCCATAATCCAGCATCTGCCATATTTCAAACTGAATCGTAAGTACATCTGATTCTGAGGTGACCAATAAGCAAAGGCACAGGCACCCTTCCAACACTCCAAGTGACATATATGGTTGCTTATTCTTCTCCAAAAGTTCTTTTGGTAATAGTTGCAGTTCTTTGAAACTCTCGTCACTGATGCCCAAAGAGAGTAAGGAAACCTTACATTCAGCTATCACCATCACCAACCAATGAAAGTATCCATTAACAAGCACTCCATGTCTTTGCATACAATAAGTAGGAAACCAATAAGGTATAGTTTTCCCAGGTTTCCATGAATTTGATGCTAACGAATAGACTTGCACCAGAGTACCCTTGCTTCCAGGAGGTTCCACGTTACCTATTACCAACTTGTAGTCATCAGTATTGTGATCATAACCCAACGCACTCATTTCTATTCTAGTATTAACTTTAATTGGTGATTTGGGTATTTCTTTATATTCTCTTGTGGCTGGGTTCCAAAGACAAAGAACATCCCTATTATCAACAAACAACCGTATGCAAACCAAACCATTAACAAGATCCCACCAATCGAACAACACAGTGTAAAGATTTGAATGGGTAATCCATTTCTTCAAATTCACATACTGATGATGTTAATGATTCATAACCAATGGAGTAAAATACCTCGGGGTAAAGTTCCCCACTAGAAGAACCTTCAAGCATGAGAATAGAGTTGTTTTTCTGGACAGTAAAATAAAGGTGCAATTTAACAAAATCAGAGGTAGAGATTAGGGCATACCAATTCTTGCAAACAGACTTGCATATAAGTAATGATTTTACTGGTAATCTCAAAAGAAATTCATGGTAAATCTCTTCCGGAATGCTTGACATTTCTCAGCTTCAAATTTCTTCACAAATTGAAAGTTAGGGTTTATGTTAAAAGGAAACCAAGGAAATGATTTTATGGAGAATATAACAGAAGTAGTGATTCGTTGTTGCAAATTCCCCAAATCAAAATTGATCTCCCATTTATGATTTTCGGAGTTTAGGTTTCCAAAATCTCACAGTTATCCCCAGATGTGAAGCCAAAGAGTCGAAGACAGAGAGAGTTCAGTGAGGCTTTTGTAGGGCAAATGAAATGAACCATTTCTCCAGGCTTTGGCTACATTATAGTGCTTGGCGTGGCCAAGCCTTGGCTACGGAAAAAGTCAACCGCTATGTGGGGTTTTGGCTATATTTAGGCTCACAATACCTAGACGCCCAAGGCTCGTCTATCTACTAGAGTGTAGCCAAAAGCCAACCGCTATGGGTCATTCCTTTATTTTGGCTCAGTACACCTACTTCCACACCCAAGGCTTGTCTATGTACTTGAATGCAGAGAAATTGGCAACCGTAGTGCTTGCTCTTAATACACCATATGATATGTGATTCTGTAGTTTAGAGTCTTTAGACTTGCATAGGATACAGACCCAAGGACAGTTTTGGAATTAGGCTAAAAAGGACGGGCTGTTCGACCAATTACAATGCGAGTCATGATGACACACGTTCTAACAACGGAAAGCTGAAAGAATCAACTACCAAAATGAAATATTTATTTGAAGAAATGGTATATCAGACTATCAGTAGACAAGTTTAAAACCAGGCATTTCCAACAGAGTCGGAGCAGAAATACTCCAACTACCTGACACATGAAAATTCACGTCTCTTTTTTCCTTTTTATTTTTTTTTCCTATTGATATTTATCAAGTTCGCCAGTGGACGACCCCCTTTTTCATATTTTTCTTTACGCATCAATTGAACACATTTTAAATCATACTCAAATAGTAGGATCATTACTTGCAGATGCCAACATGTGAAAGTTCCGGCGATTCCAGCTCACAGTTCACAGCTCCAGAGTACCCAAGTAATAATTTGTGCGCCCAACTGTGCCTCTGTGCAATATATAAACCTGCAGCACATGTTTACTTGTTAAACCCCAAAAAATACAAACAGCCTGCTGCCTAAACGAATCATATAAACAACACAGAATGGAAACTAGAAAAGCAATGTATGATGAGGTAAGAAACCTGAAATTGTGTGCTCTTCAACCATTCGGGTGCACATTTTCACACAAATATGTTGCACGGATCAGTAAATGACAGCATGGACTAACCGTTGGGGTGTTCATTTTTCATTCAACTTTAACGATGAATAACAGCATAACAATGTTCTAATAATAGCATGAATAAAATTATAAAAGATATCTTCATTTGAAATTTGGCTAATGGTGGAGCCCTGGATATCAATCAAAAATCCCCCAAAGAAGAACAAAGTAATAGTGTACAAGAGCATTAAAGCATCAGAAGTAAGCAACTCCTTTCAGTATTGTATACCAGTTATGTGCAAAGTATCAGAATGAAACTCAAGTTTAAACACTTAAAAGTAAAGCAACATTGAAACTGAGAACCAACCTAGATTGCCTTCTTGCCGGCATATCATGATCGATGAGAGAAGATATGCATTAAGCTTTCCATGCTTCACTGGCAGCGAGATCGAATGACACCAAAAGAGAGCAGTCACGTACACAACCATGTCCTTTGTATGAGTGCGGACAAAAGTGCTCTCTCCCTTTGTTCAGCCAACACATCAGCCTGCAAAAAGAAAACAAAATGGAAGCAAAAATAGATTTGCAACCATAGGAGTCACTGGTCTGTAGATTACTAGATTCACATCAGAAAGAAAACATTGTCCTCTTTTAAGTACGCAATTGCATCCGGTTAAAACATTGTCCAAAGCTTCCAATTCCAAGTTAACGTCTAAGCCAGTTTGTGCCATCCAATTACTAGAAATAAAATCTTTTTAACCTCTAATGATCTGCCATTAAAGTTCCCATGCTGGCTGCAGGCACAAACAAAGTCGCGATCGCATAACTAAAGCAGATAAATTATAACAATACAGCAGAAAGAACAAAAGCATGAAAAAGTAATCTGCGAAAATGAATTGCAAAACCTGAAATTGATCTTGCTCTAGATTGGAGACAACAACATATTACTAATTTTAAGGAACCCATGATACACATTTAGGGTCTGAACATTAGAGGAAAGCATAAGAGAACCATATTTCTAATTTTATATCCCATTGATAATTTACTAAAAGCTGCAGAAATATGGCAACAACAACAACAAATAACATTTCAATTTCACCGTTTTTTCTTACTTCTATAGCTTATTCTTCTTCAGGTTTCTCTTAATTCCTCTATTCTCCCTTCTCCCCCAACATAAGTACCAGACTTGAGAGAAACTAAGCTTTCAATGTAATTTACGGCAAGCCTGGTGACATTACGATGTTTATGTAGCTCTCTAGCACTTCCATGTTCTGGGTCATACAAAACTAGTGTGCCAGCATTCATGAGTAGAATCTTACCATTCTCATAACACCACAACGGACTTACAAATATAAGATTGTTTCTGATAATGCTCCCATGAGTAATGATATAGCGTCTAGTCCAAGATTCTTGAACTCCATAATCCAGCATCTCCCACACTTCACGATGAATCGTAACACCATTAACAGATGAGTTGACAATTACGCAAAGGCACCCTTCCAACACTCCCAGATTTATACACGGATTCTGTTTTTGATCCAAAAGTTCTATTGGTAGTAGTTGCAGTTCCTTGAAACTCTCATCACTGATATCTAAACAGAGTAAGAATAACTTATCCTGAGCCATGGCTAACCAATGAAAGTCTCCATTAACAAGCACTCCATGTCTTTGCATACTATAAGGAAACTGATAAGGAACAGTTTGCCTAGGTTCCCATGAATTTGATGCTAACGAATAGACTTGTACTAGGGTCCTATCCTTGATTCGACGAGCACCTGATTCCATAAAACCTACCACCAACTTGTAATCATCAGTCTTGTGATCATAACCAAAAGCAGCTAATTCATAATTTATAATTGAAAAATTGGGTTGTACTATTTTCTTATATTCTCTTGTGGCTGGGTTCCAAAGACCAAGAAAACCCTCATAATCATCGTAAACCAACCGTATGCAAACTAAACCATTACATGATCCCACCAATTGAACATAGTAATGTAAAGAAGATTTGAATGGGTAATCCGTTTTAATAGCAGCAACTTCAAATTCACAAACTGATGATGCCAAAGAATCATAGCCAATGAAGTTAAGCACCTTATTAGAAAAAAAACCTTCAAGCATGAGAATAGGGTTGTTTCTCTGGGTAGTAAAATCAAGGTGCAATTGAACAAAATCAGAAGTAGAGATTAGGGAATACCAATTCTTGCAAACAGACTTACATATCAGCAACGATTTAACTGGTAATCTCAAAAGAATCTCATGGTAGATCTCTTCCGGAATACTTGACATTTTCAGCTTCTAATTTCTTCAGAGAGTAAAAGTTAGGGTTTATGTTTGTTTTGTGCTCAAGGAAACCAAAAAATGATTTCACGGAGAATGTAGTAGAAGTGATGAATCGCTTCAAATACCCCAATCAAGCCTCCATTTCTAATTTTCGGAGATTACTCAGATTAGGGTTTTTCTCTAGTGGAAAGAGAAAGACGGAGAGACCGAGAGAGAAAGTTTAGAGAGGCATGAAAGGGCATTGGCATTTGATTTATGGATAGCCGTGGCCAAGCCTTGGCGGTCATTATTGGCTTTGGCTGACCATACCATAGTGCGGGTTGCCGCGAGCTGAGCGTATAGGACTTGCATAAGGGTGCACAGGAACCGAGCCGCAAAACCGGACCGTGCAGGAACCGGTGGAACCGTACCTGGTTTTGTACTGAACCGAGGAAGGGGTACAAGTACCGGTTCTAAAACTGAGAACCGGCCTCTAGGGGTACAGGTACACAGCCATATTCATGTCCCGTCCCATTTGTACCGAGTAAGGAAAATGTCAATTATAAAATTGGGAATTTATGTCATTGCTCAGATTTCTTATTCTGCAATTAGTCCCTTTTCTTTGTATTACTTGATGAATACGTGTGTTCAATATTAACTTTAGTGCAGATTCTAATCTTGTTTACTGGTTGTCAATTACAGCGCCCTTGTATTTCGAGGAGAACTGCCACTCTTGAACAGATATCTTCTATATTGGATTCACCATCTGACTTGGAACCATTTCATAATGAATCTGAAGTGTTTGGAGCTAGGCATCAACGTCATTATCGACATGGTTCGCCTGGAGGGATCTCAGAGGTAAGACTAGTACATATTTGAAGTTTTGTTCTTCCGTAAGATTACTTGAAGTTTAGAAAAACGTGGATATACAGTTCAACATTGCCATTGATTAGCCTCATTTCGTTGTTGAGCATAAATGCCTGCCTTGGTACTTTTGGTTTAATCAAAAGATACTTGCAGTAGTCAAGAAGAAATTAGGCCATAGCATTTTGCATTTGTTAAAAGTTGCAGTTATTGTTCAAGTAAAGAATATTACTATTACTACCATGAATATCTGTAGTATCCAACGGTTTGACCACTGGCATAATGTTAAGAATTTATGGCCAGGATAAAACTCGATCATTGGGTTGTAATGCAATGTCATGTAAAATTTGCCAAAATAGTTAATCGTTTTAGTTAGTGCTTTACTGTTTCCATATGAAATTTGTTCAGATTAATAAACATCCCATGTAAAATAAAAAGGTTTTATCAATAAGGAGGTACAGGTTTAGTGTCTCAAAGGGTTGGTCTTTTGGAGTTTGTAACCCCTATGAAAAAGTTCAGTGTAATGTTGGAATTTTGACGAAAGTGCCACCGAGTCGGGGAATCAGTCCACAGTGCCGTACTTGTCCCGAATGGTGCGGGATCCGAGGACAGAGGCATGCAGTACCCCGTCCAAAACTAAGAACCGAGACTAGGAAGGTACAGGTACTCGGCCTCGGCAAGAACCGAACCAAACCGTACCGAATGCACCCTTAGACTTGCATAGGATACGGAACCAAGGCCAGTTATGGAAGCAGGCAAGGAAGACGAATCATGAAACACATGCTAACGAAGAAGAGCTAAAAGAATAATTAAGGAAAATGATTTTTTATAGTTTTAAATAAATGGTACATCACATTAGCCATAGTTACATTGTTCCACCATAGTCGAAGACGAATATCTAAATTACATGAATCAAGAAAATTAACTTCTCCTTTTTCATTATTCTTTCTTTCTTTCCTATTGATATTTATAAATCTCACCATTGCAATGGTGGACAACCCCTTTCCATTAATTTTTTTTGCGCATAGAATTAATTAGCAAAATTTAAACTATATTCTAATACTAGTAGTGCAATCATTGATGCAAATGCCAACGGGCGAAGATTCCATCTTAAAGAGTTCACAGCTTCATAGTTCCCCGGTAATAATGATTCTAGCGGCTCACCTGTGCCTCTGTGAAATGTATAAAGCTGTAGCAAATGTTACTTAAATTAAGGCGGGTCTCGATTTGTTACTTAGTGCATTTATTTTTCTCTTAAAATCATTTTCAAACAGAGAACTCTAAAAGGTGATCTGAACTCTTAGTAAGGTACAAGAGTGATATGGATTGATAAATATAGGTTAATGTATCAGGATCATGCACTTCAGTGACAACCTTTCTCTAGGATAGAAGCACCTTATGGGCACTAAATAAGGGTAGTCCTATGTATATTAGAGTCACTTCTTCGTTTCAATGGACCAATCTTCTTAGTTATATCAGACTTAGCATCAGCATATTTAATGGACCAATCTTCTTAGTTATAATTGTCTGCCCTAGTTACACTGCACATTATCTATTTCTGGTTCGTTACAATATGCTTCAACAGAAATGGGTACCACCCTTTGTTTATCTTATGAAATTGAAATAACATTCAAATATGGAAGTGTCTTCATTATATTTATTTCATGTTCTAGATTCCCTACAGGTGAAAATATTAACCAAGGCTTCCATAAATTTGGATATCAGGTGCGAGAGTTTAAGGCTTAGTATGATGGGCATGCAAGGAGGAAACCAACTGCCATGATATCGTAGTTTTCAACTTCAATTAAGGGGACCTTACAAGGTAAAGATACACTAGATGATTTCTATTGCCTTTTTGGTGGCCCATGATTACATTGCTATAATTCTCCTGTAGTCCTTGTTAATTTGTTTTTTTTTTCTTTTGTCTTTTTTTTTCTCAGTGATTTTTCAGATACATGTTGTTGTGGGGTAGCTTTGTATGAGGCAGTTAGCTTATACACAGTAAAGATAAAAATTACCTCTAATAGAATACCAATATTGTTTATTGCGTTAGTATCTTCTATTACTATTCTGGATGGATTCATCGAGTTCTCATCCATGACGAAGTCCGAGACTTACTGACCTAGCTCGAGTACGAGAGATAACGGAGACTGATACTGAAAAAAATAAGGCGCCTGCGCCGTGCTCAATATAGGGCAAAACAAGATTCACTGCGAAGGCGAAAGCGGGAGCGCAATGAACGACGTCGTCGTCTTTTATCATGCAAGAATTAGTGCGGCAAATCGCCAACCGGATGAATCAGTGAAACCGGTTGTAAGCTTATCAAGTCAATGGCATATCTTTACTAAATGCTCAACTCATCTTTACTAAGAACATAAGCTTATAATATAGATTTTTACATGTGCAGCAAGTGTACAGGTTTGTAAGTCAGCCTAGGGAGCATAAAGCAGAATCAAGTTGCATTCTTTGCCGAAGCCCGAGAATTCAGCTACATTAGAGAGCACTTCAATTAGAGAAAAGTTGTATTGCAATGGAAGAAAGACGAAGTTCAATGAGTGAAAGTGACAAACAACAGATCCTTGAACAACAACGTAGAGCTTATCAAATGCGAAGAACAACAAAGGGCGATGCAACTAATAATGAGCACAGACATGACTAATTATAATTAGTGGTAAGTCTTTTGAACATGTACAGGTAATTATCTACATTAATGACAAAAACCATCAATAAAAAATGAAACAATTTTACTACAGTACAGGTAATTGTCTTTCAGGTTTTAATGTTGTTTTCTTCCATAAAAAATATTTATTAATGTTTGCTTAGAAACTTCATGGTTATATGATAGTCTGAGTGCTGCAGAAGTGCGCAACTGCCCTGCCTTGTACTGCGACAGGCTACATTAATTTGTCCTCAGTCTAAACAACTTTCATTCGGATTACCTAGTTGTTGCCAGGTTTAGATGCATTCCCTTGGAATATGTATGGATGATGCACATTATATCAGTCTTGATTCCATCCAATGGCCTAGGAAAATGAACAACATTGGTGCCACATTCGAGTGAGAGTATCATTTCAATTTATGACTACGCATGTTAGCTTCGAACAAGAGCTTTGCCAAGTCTACGAGATTCTCACCAACAATATAGATTTTACTAAGAACTATTGATTGGTATCAATACCTGATAGACAAACTTTCTTTGTGCCAGACCTTGTACCAACAATATATATTTTACTAAGAACATAAGCTTATAAGATTGATTTTTTTGCATTTGCAGCAAGTGTATAGGTTTGTAAGTCAGCTGGGTAGCATAAAGCAGAATCAAGTTGCATTCTTCGCCAAAGCCCGAGAATTCAGCTGCAACAGAGAGCACTTCAGTTAGAGAAAAGCTGTATAGAAATGAAAGAACGACGAAGTTCAATGAGTGAAAGTGACAAACAACAGATCCTTGAACAACAACGTAGAGCTTATCAAATACGAATAACAACAAAGGGTGATGCAACTAATAATGAGCACATACTGGGACCAAATAGCGGTAAGTCTTTTGATACAATAGTATAATTTTAATAATGGATTGGTTGAGACATTTACTTAACTTGATTCTGCTTTTTGAGAATGGAATTAATTGAGATACATATCACACAATTCTGCTTGAACCATGTATTTTGTTTTGATATTTCTCTATAGATGTGTCAGATATATGGTACAAATATTATAGTACCATTAGTGACTATAATATTGCAACCCGTTAGACATTGCACTCAGCAGGTTGTAATATGTTATCATTTGGTTAGAATATAACCTAAAATAACTTACCAATATATGTTGTAACTACTGTGTCGTAATATGTTATCATTTGGTAATGCAGCATCATTCCTTCCACGCCGAAGTCCAAGATTCACTAAGGAAATTCAATGTCAAGATAATGAACACGCCGCTGAAGCATCCGGAAAGAGAAAGGGGAAGTCGGTTGTGATATATGAGGTATATATGTACTTTATCCAAATATTTGTGAGAAATTGAAGGGTCTATGACTGCGTGATTGGTGTTGTATAAGTATTTATGAGAAACAAAATGTTTTCGTTGCATGGGTTTTGGTGTACACACGTTTGATTTTGTAATTTCCTTTGTTTATCTTTTAGAAACGGCGCGCGATGACCATTGTCGTAAGCGACACAAATATAATTACACTTTCTTACTACTCAAAATATAAATATAGCAAGGGCAAGAAAGGATCGATCCCACGAGAGAGGTCTAGGTTGTCAAATTGTTATGGTTTCCTATATAAAACACCGTGGATTTTCGATTTTATGTAATAAAATAAAATAAAAGCAAATATAAAAGCAAAGAAACAAATAAGCAAACAAATAAGATAGAAGAGATATTGGTTAAGGATTTCGTTTTCATTCACTAACATGCTTTTCACAATAACTAGAATTGCTTTTTAATCTCAACTTTTATCAAAGACCCTAGAATACCTTGATCGCAAGAATATCCATAAATCTCCTCTTGTCATCAACAAACACATTAAAAGATGCGAATATGAATTCTACCTAAAGGAACAACCTAACGTGTAAAAGCACTAATCAAGTTTAATTCCCTAGATGCATTAGGTTCTATGAAATCAGGCCAATCAAAGCAATCGAACGTGGAAAGCGCACTAATTCAATTTAACAAAGGTTACGATTCACATATGATCATAAGAATATATCACTACAAACTATAATCATATTATGCTACTTGTATCCAAGGAATATCACTTTTCCATATAATAAACCCTAAACTAGCAATAGATGTGATTAGAAGTTCTACCAATTTGCAACTTGACAAAACAATCAATCAATCATAAAACAATATTTTCAGAGAATTGCAAACGATAAATATGAGACAAAACTAATATATTGAATCAAAGAATCATGCTTTGTGAAATCCAACTATTCCATAACCAATAATAAACTTAGGTACTCATATTCAAGGAGTTCATCACAAGAAGAAAGAGAAAAGACTTCATGTTGTCAACCCTAGAACAAAGTAGTGGAAGAATAGAAAAACGTCGTCGATAAAGATATCTCATAGATAATAAAAGTCTTCTCTTTATATAGCTCCACTCCTTCCAAAACTAGGTTTTGTCTTCAAAGTCCATTAGTTGGAAATTCACCGGCCCACCATGGAGAGAAACCGTGTAGAAATTTTGTCCCAAAAACGTTCGCCGGAAAATCGGGATTGTGGCCGGAATCCGCCGGAATAGTCGCCGGAAATAGCATCTCGGGTGACCGGCCAAGTCAAGCCGACCACCCTTCATCAGCGGGTCGGGACCGGTCGAGTCGGCTCGGGTCAAGGCGGCGGGTTAACTCGGTCAGGTCTGCAGAGTCGGGGAGAGTCGAGTGCGTGTCGGATGGAGTCGGTCCGAGTCGCCCCAGAGTCGATCCTTGCCTTGAGTGAGTGAGTGGTGACTAGCTTTGGCTCGGAGCCATTGCACGAGCCGAGATCTTTGTGTAGCACAATCATTGTGCTTCTTCCAGCCATGATGGCTATGCCTCTTGCAACTTTACCAGCACTTATGCTCCCTTCAAATTCCCAGTTCTAATCAAAACCATTACTTCATTCCTTCTCTCCAACTCCCAAATCACAGCAGCTTCACTTTCAGCCATCGACTCATTGCCAATTTCTTCTCCTGTAAATCCTGGCAAACACCTCCATAACGCACCAGCTTGCTTACCTTGTCGGCTCCAAATGCTCATCTCATCTCAGTTCATAACACCAGATGCAATCTCAGTATAACTCATTATCATTGCAGCACCCATTGACAACCCTGGCAACAGCTTCAATCTTCAGTTCTCTCAACATCATCCTGCAGCTGTTCATTCATGTTATTTGAGCTCCAACACAATCCCAGCAACACCATTCTTAACAGACCACCACCTGAGCATTTACTCCACAAAAAGCACCACCACCAGAGCTGCCACAATCCCTGCAAAATTCCTAATCATACATCTATAGCACAACTCACTCACAACCCAGGTTCATTCTCTTACAGCTCCACTCTTCCCGGGCCATAATTCATTGCAGCACCGGCGGCTCTACGGTCCATTGCCACTACCTCGGGTAAATCTACCATCTCCATTCCAACGGTTCAAGTCTTCAGCTACAACCTCAGAACCCATCAGCACTTGCAAACTCCACCAGGCTATACTCATCTTCCATGCTTTTGTCAATCCTAAACCATCATCAACTCAACATCAGTGACAGCTCAAAAACCACCGGAAGCGAGACTTGCAAACCGGGTGCACACGCATATAACATCGGGGCTTCATTTTCTTTTTCTACGTACATTGAATCTAACAGCAACCCAAAGTGGTTTCCACTTTAACAAAACCTTGCCATTAATCATCCCCCACGGTTCTGTTCTTCAATTAATCTCTTGAACCCAGAAATCATCTTCACCAACAAACCCTAGTTCAACCATCCTTTGAATCTGAACCTTGAACCCCATCTTCGATTCATTCCAACGACAACAACAGAATCAAATCGCCTTCTTCTTCTTTCTTCCAATCGAACCCATAGACCCAAATCGAATCCCAAATTACGGCAGCTCAGTCATTTCCACCTCCAACTCACAACACCAACATCAGCTATTCTTTCCCAGGTGTCACTATCGAACCAACACACAGCACAATCTTGACTTCAAATTTAGATTCTTCCTATTCTGCCAAATACAAATCTGATTCAAACCCTAATTCAGAACCCTTTCTTTAATCTTCAACCACGAACCCATGTAAACCAATTACCCTCATCTACTTCTCTGAACCCTAACCTGTGAACCTAGAACATCACAGATTCATTAATCAAGCAGTCCACCAATCGCAACTCCGTTATTTTCTTTGATTCTCTCTACGGGCTGATAGTACAAACTCATATCACAGATTCTCTTCTATCCATTGTTCTTTTGGCTTCAATCTCTTCGTGAATATCTTCTCTCGAGTCTCTCATGGAAATAACAGACTGAATTTGGGGAAGAAAATGATTTTCTTCTTCTCGACTTAGGTGATAAGGTTGTAGTACAGTAGTATTTAGCGCCGGAGTGGATATGGGCAACCCTTGTTGCAGTCCCTTAACACAATTGCTACCCCTTAACGTACAGTGGGGTTACCAATAGTATTTTTCGATAAAATGACCATTTTGCCCTTTTAGTCTTCTCCGAGTTCTTCTTTTGCCCATAACTTCTTCATACGAACTCCGAATGACTCAGTTCTTTCGCCATTGTCTTCATCCTCTCGTCCTTTACACAATGAAAAGTAGAAATCTTGCATTTGAACAGTTCCAATTGGTCTTTGGCCTTTCTCCACTTGTGACTTCACTTTTGTAGCTATTTCCACTTCTTTTCGCTCCAAATGACTCCATTGCACCTAATAACTCAAAAGTAAACATAAGATACATAATTTACAAGAAAACTCGCAAAGAAAGCATAAATACTAGATAGTAAATTAGGTGTTTTAGACACCTATCAGTAGACCAAACAATGACATTCCTGGCAGAAAGGCGGGAGCCATAGTCTTTCGCTCCACCGAAGAGAATAACATTCATCATTCGACAGATGATAACAGCTCTGAAGATGGGGAACAACAATTAGTTGATTCAAGTTTTACTATGGTCACTCTGAATTTCCCCGATGACTTTGCTTTTATACTAATGTCTATAATTTTAAAGCTAATCAGTAAAGTGATATAGGTGTACCACATCTAGGGCTGCACATAGTCCGGTACGACCCGGTTCTCTTATGGAACCGGTCCCTGTACTTGGTGTTGGCCGGTACCTCATTTTGAGGACCGGTACCTGTACACTGAGTTTTACTGTTTTACAGTACGGGTCCCGATAACACTTGGTATCGGGTTTTACCCTATGTTATCATCTCCATCTAAACTTACAGTACTCAGAAGATGTCCAAAACCAATTACATTTACATTGAATCGTGCTAAAAAAAAAATTACATTGAATTAATCAATTCACTAGATGAGTGTGATCAAACATTCAAACCCTTTATTTTGCAGGGATTTCAAAATCATCTTATTTTCATTCAAGTTGCTCAAGAAAAGCATCATCTTATATCTTTACATTACTTCAACTATCCAATCCACTAGGATCCTTCTCATGGTCACTTTTACATCTTCTCGTACTTTCGATGTAATGCACGCTTGTGGCCTTCTTTTGTTCTCAATCTACAATAAATCAAAAACCCATATCGAAATCATATAAATAAATAAAATCTATGTGTATTACAACCAAGATCCCCAAATTACAAATCAAAATCCCTAATTTTTAAAACTTCCAAATCATTGAAAAATTAGTAAATCGGGATCCCAAAATCTTTCAATCGGTGAAATCAATAACTCCTAACTAAAATTAAGAAATGAAATCAACGAAACCACAAATAAACCAAGATTCTCAACCATTATTATTACCTCAATTTTGAAAATACTTCATCTAATAAATCTCCATTAGATAGCAGCAATAGGAGCAACTCTATGTTTAGATAAACAAGTAGTATAAGAAGAGAAACAACATCTCAAAAAAAAAAAACGAAGTTGAAGGAATCACTCGCTTACACTGCAGCAGCAACATCCGTTTTCACGCCAGTCTCAAAAGAAAAAGAAAGAGATGAGAAGAAGAAGAACCCGAGAGATGAGGCTATCTTATAACCCCTGTTACAATACCTAAATTGTAAGGCTAAGATTAGTTTTTAGAGTTCTAATCAATGGCTAATAATTGAACGGGTATTTGGTCCGGGACAGGCCGGGAATTTGCTGAGAACCGGTCCCTGTACCTATCCTACACCGGTTCTCATTCCCATTCTCGTTCCCTGTACCGGCAATACCGGTTCCGGGTTTTTTTTGCCGGTTCAAGTCCATTACACCAGGTACACCGGGTTATTTGTGCAGCCTTAACCACATCAGAGTGTCAAAGAAAACATTAACTCCCAAGAATTAGTGGATTCGGATAACGAAATAAACAAGAGAAGACGTTCTGAGATTGACCTGCAACAGAGAAATCTTCAGTTACAAAGACGTTCACAAAATCGTGCGTACCGATTAATGAGGCACCGACAGTCACTTCTCTTAAGGTGCCGATGTCCCAGAATTGAACAGAATCGACTCCTACGAGAGAATCCTAGCTGTGATGGACTCATTGATGTATCAGTAACATATGGCTCCTGTGATGTAGCGACTTCCTCAATTGGAATTATGAGGTAATTTTTCAAAAAATCTATTCACCGTTTTGACATTGGTTACGCATTTGTTAGGGATGCGACATTGGTTAGGCATCAGTTAGAAGAGAGGTGATTTTAGCTTATATTATGGATAGTACAACATTGATATGCATAGGAGTTGAATAGCGTAAATAACTATATTGGGAAATTTGTTAATTCTTCTTGATTGAATTATGAAGTCAATTTTATATGAGTTGTACATACGGGTATACGTTCTTTGTTGATTATGTATCGTACGTTGTATCTGTTTTTTGTGAAGTTAAGTAATCATGCATTAATTTCATATATCTTTGGAATTGATTATTAAGCATAAACTCATGTTGTTAAATTTTGTATATTATGTTTTAAGTTGATTATGAGTTCAGATACCGATGAACATGAAAACATGTTTGATGTTCAGTTAACAGGACCACCTCTTCGACCTTTTCCACTTCCACATGTTGTACATCAGAGAAGACACGAAGTATCACGTACAATGCAACAAAGGATTGTTATGCGTGCAAAGATTAATCTTCAAAGAAGGATCCGACGTCTGCGTCAAAGAAGTTATGAAGATATACAATCCAACGCTCAAAGGTTCAGAAAATTGATGGATGAGATTCGATGGGGTCGTTGTGAGGAGTGCAAGACGAAGTTTCTTGATATTCCAGCTAAAGGGATTGGTAATTTTTGTGAGAAAGATAAAAGGCAACATCCAGGAGGAGTTTTGGTGTTTCATGAAGCAAATAATATGGATCCAGGAGACATGCCAGATGAGTTGTCTCGATTGACTTATCTCGAGAAGTTCTTGATTGCTCGTGTCCACCCGATGATGTCCGTGTATATAGTTAAAGAGCGGCAGTACAAGTACGGAGGAAACGTGATCAACTTTCTACAGGATGTGAATGAAATTGCAAAGGTGCTTCCGCGTAAACCAAGTGACTTAGCTGCGATATTAATTGTGAACAAGACTTGTAGTAGATGTTGGAACTGCAACAATAAAATATTGAAAGAATGATGTTAGAAATAAATTTTTGAAAAGCTCAAATAAACACTCAATGGAATCAGCAAACAGAGGACAGAGTCACTTGATCGTCAAGTTGTCCTTAACGCGATAGTTCACCGGTATGACTCAATAATGAGTTATTACTATACCCTGTGGTGAAGTCGTATCCAGGATAAAACAGCCCGTTGCAAATACTATAAGCACTATAGTACTTGCCCACTCTTACAAACTCAGCAGCAATGGCACAAAAATAAAAACCACACATAGGGAGAAAGACGAATAAAAGAAGGATAATAGCTTCTTCTGGACACAAATTGGAATGAAGAAACCAAAGGGTTTATATAGTGGAGAAGAGAGATAGTCGAGAATAATGTGCATTAATAGAGCGAATTAAAGAGAAAATAAATTTGTAATAAACCAGAATAAATTTTCATTAATTCAATATTTTCCAAAACGGTAAAAAACAGCTACGCAATTAACTGCACATTATGTCGACATAAAAATAAAGACGGAAATAATTAATCCTCTCCGGGTCATATACCTCCAATATTAAATACAAAATTTATTTTGATATTAAGGAAATATTTCAAAAGACTTTTGTCCAAAAAAGATAAGTCTTGGTTGACCTATGTCCACGGCGCAAGAACGAGCCCGAGCCCAAAACCCAAGCCTTAGTGGAAACAAGTATTTTTTGCCCTACCCGTTCCACCCACATTTTTTGTCTAACTATCCATAAAGGAATAGCTAAATAGCGGAACTGATCTTTAGTTAGGGCTAAATGTTTCATTCACTCATAAGAAAATGAGCAAGTGTCCTTAGAGACTCAAAGGTCCTAAGTTCCATTCCCACCAAGACTATAAAACCAAAAACAATAAAACTCATTTTCTCCAACAATCCCCCACATGAATGAAATACCGATAAAATCATAATACGGAAAGAGAGAAATACCACTATAGGCAATAGGTATCCATGAGGTCTTGAACCTTTGCTTAGTGAGAAATTACCAGAACTACTTGATGGACAATGAATGCGATGTCTTGAACTGCCATCGTTTGGTGTAATCCGCGATAATAACCACACGTGATATCTCTCTAGGTGATGTCAAGTTCGTGTCGTTGTGTCCTTTTTGGCCCTTGAAAAATCCTGTTTCTCAGAATGCTCTAGAGAATCAGCTCTATTCTCATAAGAAGCGACCCACTTCCACATTTAGATAGGTGAGTTCCATCAAGAGTGTTTACTTCTACACCCCACTTCAATCTTAAATTGAAACTATAGAACTATCTCATTAAGACTTAGTTAAAAGTCAACCTTCACATACAGTCACACTATCACATCTACACCATAGGGAAGAGATAGAGAATGAAATTATCTGATAGTGTTTACCTTGACACACCACAAATTAGTTGTCTCATTCAAAACCTTGATCTTGGGATCTCCAGTCAGCAAGGTTGAGTATCCTTCATGGAAAGTTTATTTAATGAGCTTAAGCCCCATCCCCCTCGATGCATTACTAACTATCTCCTTGGACAAACCTTTCGTCAAAGGGTCCGCGATATTCTTCTTGGACTTTACCTATTCAATAGAAATAATGCCTTTTGAGATTAGTTTTTTCAGGGTATCATGTCTTCTACGAATATGTATAGACTTCCCATTATAATAGCTATTTTTAGCTTTAGCTATAGAAGCTTGATTATCACAATGTATAGATATAGCTGGCGCAGGCCTATGCCAGATAGGAATGTCTTCTAAAAGGCATCTTAGCCAATCGGCTTCCTCTCCGGCTTTATCTAACGCAATAAACTCGGACTCCATAGTGGATCGAGCTATGCAAGTCTGTTTGGAACTCTTCCAAGAAACAACCCCACCTGCTAGAGTGAAAACATATCCACTGGTATACTTAGACTCCTTTGAGTCTGATATCCACTTTGTATCACAAAATCCCTCAAGGACGGGGTACCTTTCATAATTCAAACAAAAGGTTAAAGTGTATTTCAAATATCTCAACACTCTAAAAAGTGCATTCCAATGTTCCTTCCTTAGATTACAAGTATACCTACTTAACCTACTCACAACATAAGCAATGTCCGGCCTAGTACAGTTTATCAAATACATCAGACTTCCTATAACTCGTGAGTATTCAAGTTGTGAAACTCCATTACCCTTATTCTTTTTGAGTCTACAACAAGGATCATATGGAGTACAAGCAGGTTTACAATCAAAATGATTGAATTTTCAAAGTACAGATTCAACATAATGAGATTGACTAAGACTATAACCGTTAGAATTTCTTTTAATTTTCATCCCTAAGATTACATCCGCGGGGCCTAAGTCTTTCATGTCAAAGTTCTTATTTAGCATGCTCTTAGTGGAATTAATTACATCCATGTTTGTACCAAGTATAAGCATATCATCAACATACAGGCATAAGATAACACCGGCACCATTCACAAGTTTGGTGTAGACACACTTGTCAGATTCATTTATTTTAAAACCACTGGAAAACATTACATGATCAAATTTTTCATGCCATTGTTTAGGTGCTTGTTTCAATCCATACAAAGATTTTTTTCAGTTTACAAACTTTCTTTTCACAACCTTTCACTACAAAGCCCTCAGGTTGTTCCATGTAAATTTCTTCATCTAATTCACCATTTAGAAAAGCTGTCTTAACATCCATTTGATGTATCTCTAGGTTATGAACCGCAGCTATAGCAATTAACATCCTAATGGAAGTAATTCTCGTAATATGTGAGTAAGTATCAAAGAAATCTACACCTTCCTTTTGTTTATAACCTTTAGCTATTAACCTAGCCTTGTATTTTTCAACAGTTCCATCTATTTTACGTTTCCTCCTGAAGACCCATTTACATCCTATGGCTTTACACCCTGGAGGTAAATATGCCAGCTCCCACGTATCATTTTCTTTGATGGATTCCATTTCACTAATAGTTGACTCTTTCCACCATGGAGCTTCAGAAGAAGTCATGGCTTCTCTATAAGACTGAGGATCAGTCTCGGCTAGGCATGTTACGAAGTCAGATCCAAAGGAGGTTTTGGTTCTATCCCTTTTACTTCTCCTAGGCTTTGTATCTACTTCATATTCCTCTAGAGGTAAAGTCTGACTGGTCGAAGGGCCATCTAGGGGATCAACACCTCTCTTACGAGAGTCAGATTTCAATGGAAAAACATTTTCAAAGAACATAACATCCCTAGACTCCATAATAGTATTTACACC
Source organism: Papaver armeniacum (assembly GCA_023531295.1). Classification (NCBI taxonomy): domain Eukaryota; kingdom Viridiplantae; phylum Streptophyta; class Magnoliopsida; order Ranunculales; family Papaveraceae; genus Papaver; species Papaver armeniacum. Next base: position 66,118 of record JAJJWW010016394.1, on the reverse strand, counting down.
AATTTCAGAAATTTCAGAACTCACAACCATAAATTTATATGCAGGAGTATGCTCAGGATACCCTATGAAGACACAATCAATAGTTTTGGGTCCTATCTTGGTTGTCTTAGGAGGAGGGATGGCAACCTTAGCCAAAAACCCCCACACTTTGAAGTATGCGATCCTTTGCTTTTTTTTCTTGTAAAGGGTACTCTTTGGATTCACCTAATTTGGGACAAAAGGAGTAAAATAATGGGCGTCATTATGAACAATTTCAAAGGTAATGTTCATCATCTCTTTCGATACGTTCTTACGTTGATAATGGATAAATCATATTATGAATAAGGAGGGAGTAATGGAATCATTATGCCATGTTCTACTTTCTTGAAAAATTGAAAGATCTCATATCGAAACTTTGTACTCACCAAAGAAGAAGATGAATCCACGGTCAGACCTTATTGTTTTAATGCATGGTAGCATTCAATTGGTTTTCAACATCTAGTTTATACTTCTTAAAGGCTTCTAAGGAATCATCCTTACCTCTAAGAAAATATATATGACAATACCTCATATAGTCGTCTATAAAAGTAACAAACCATTTCTTACCACCTCTAGTTTGTCTATATCTTTTTAGATTTCATGTCAACTAAAATTCTCCTTTTAATTATTATTTGTGTTGTTTTCAAAAACATGTAGCTAATTTTATTATTGATTGAGGGATGAATTCTAGTTCTTAATATATGAGTGAATTAAAGTTTTCGGTAATCCTTTAAACTCGGTGAAAAAGGGTACTTCTTTGGTGACTATGACTTAACATGTGGATGAAAAACATACACCATTATTCCTTGATCTTGCGATTTCGATATAACATTATGCCATTCTTGCTTTGTTAGATTGTATATCGTATCTAATTTGGTTTTTGAGAATCAAAAAATCTCAATACGGTTTTCAACCTCAACATTATGAAACTTTAGGATACTCAAAACCAATCTTCCTTATTGTTTAATGTAAGTGGACATGGTGGGAGGATAGTTTTGTTTATCATCGAGAAATTCACAACATCTAGTATGTTTGGGAGGAACAAAGGATAGGGATAAAGAATAATTTTGCTATCAAAGCAATAACTATTCTAATGTGCCTATAGACTTTTGAAGATGCTAGTGTAGCTTACTCGAGCCTTGATCTTAGTATGAACAAACCATTTCTTACCTACCACCCCGCACAAGAAATCTAGTTCATTTTAGTGATTTCATGAAACCAAATTGGTTGATTTTGTGGAAGACCCAATTGAACTAGAGTTTCTTTTGTCTAATAACTTCTTCTCTTTACCTCTTTATTGGCTACAGATATCCACCATTGGAAACACTTGATTCTAACACCATGCGCCTATCGGCGATAATTTCATTATTATTTTCTTGTGCTATTATGGAGTTATTGTTTCCATGGGTTCCTCAGAATTTCAGATTGTTAGTATATGGGGAGTGAATCTTCAAAAATCTCATATCAACCCACTTAGAAACTTTTTTTCTTATTCCATATCATGTTACCCACCTTGACACCATTGAGGACAATGTAGGTTTAAGTGTGGGGAGTGGTTAAGCACGGTTTTTAGATCTTATTGTATTTTACATAGAGAATTACGCACATTCTTGCTTGTTAGATGTTAAATAATGTCTTTCTTACCTTATTAGGGTTTTGAATTTCTAAGAACATTTTTTCTAAAAGCTTTTCTAGCATACTTTGATTCTACGCATATTTCACATTTGTGTTCCTTTTCCAAACTAAATTTGGGTATGCAGCCTACATTAGACAGTTTATGCATTGGCTTATAATTTACATGTCCAAGTCTACCATACCAAACATTCAAAGACACACAAACATAAGTAGAAGAATCATTCTTATTCATTACAACAGAGTTTACATTAAGCTTATACAGACCCTCAGTCTTATAACCCTGACCTACATAATCCTTACCCTTAGTGACAACAACTTTGCCATATTCAATTACAATTTTGAAACCCTTATCATCTAAAACACCACAAGAAACAAGATTTTTGCAGATTTCCGGAACATGAAGAACTTCATTCAATGTGAGAGTCTTGCCAGAAGTGAGCTTCAGCCCAACTTTTCCTTTTCCCGCAACCTCTGATGCAGTTGAGTTACCCATATAGCGTTTCTCGCCTTCCCTTACCTTCTGATAGGAGGTGAACATTTCTCTGATTGCACAGACATGCTTGGTAGCTCCAGAGTCTACCCACCAGTCTCTCAAATTGGTCGCCAAATTTACTTCAGACACCGTACCAGAAAAATCGTCCTTGTTGTTTTCAACCAAGTTAGCATTATTTTTGTTTTTATTATTAAGGTCCTTACGGTTTCTACAATTTACTGCCATATGATCATTAACACCACAAGCATAACATGGGCGCTTAATTTTATTAATGCCAGATTTGGGTTTCTGAAAATTACCTTTCTTGTGAGAACCAGGCTTAGAGTTGTGTTTGTTCTTCTCACCTCTTTCAGCATTGGAAGACTTGTGTTCAGATACATGAGCCTTGTTTGACATGTCCCTTGCAGAAGACACGGTCTTGTCCTTGGTGCACAACAGTTCTTCTACTTGAATCTTCTTACCCAAATAAACCATACTGACTTCACCAGTTTCATGCCTCAACCGTAGCTTGTAGTCTGACCAGGAAGACGGTAACTTTTCAATCACAACAGACACTTGAAAAGTTTCATCAACAACCATACCTTTAGCAAGAATTTCATTAATGATTTGTTGAAGCTCAAGAAATTGATCAACAACAGACTTATCATTCGATTATAATCCAAAAATTTGGCAACCAGAAATTTCTTGCTCCCTGCAGTCTCGGCTTGATATTTTGCTTCTAATGAAGCCCACAAATCAAAAACAGTAAAATTCTCCTTAGCATTATAAAAATCATATATAGCATCTAAACAGTTCATAATATGATTTTTTGCCATAAAATTCTGTTTGTTCCAACATTCAAGCTCAATTTCATTACCATCTTCATTCATGGCTTCATCAGACGGAGTAGCACCATATTGATCTAACTCATGATAACTCAAATAAAACAACATCTTCGACTGCCACCTTTTGAAGTCTTTCCCAATGAACTTTCCAGGCTTCTCAACATCGTTCTTTCCAATTGTTACAGAAAAAGACTATCGTGTTAAGATTGTTGGAACTTCAACAATAAAATACTGAAAGAATGATGTTAGAAATAAATTTATAAAAAGCTTAAATAAACACTCAATGGAATCAGCAAACAGAGGACAAAGTCACTTGATCGTCAAGCTATCCTTAACACGATAGTTCACCGTTACGCCTCAATAACGAGTGATGCCTATACCCTGTGGTGAAGTCATATCCGGGATAAAACTGCCCGTTGCAAATACGATAAGCACTATAATACTTGCCCACTCTTACGAACTTAACAGCAATGGCACAGATTTAAAAACCACACAGAGGGAGAAAGACGAATAGAAGAAGGATAATAGCTTCTTCTGGACACAAATTGGAATGAAGAAACCAAATAGTTTATATAGTGGATAAGAGAGAGAATCGAGAATAATGTGCATTAAGAGCGAATTAAAGAGAAAATAAATTTGTAATAAAACCAAAATAAATTTTCATTAATTCAAGATTTTCCAAAACTAGAAAAAAACAGCTACGCAATTAACTGCACATTATGTCGACATAAAAATAAAAACGGAAATAATAAATCCTCTCCAAGTCATACCCCCCCACCCACCCACCCACCCACCCACATTAAATACAAAATTTATTTTGATATTAAGGAAATATTTCAAAAGAATTTTGTCCAAAAAAGATAAGTCTTGGTTGACCTATGTCCACGGAGCAAGAACGAGCCCGAGCCCAAAACCCAAGCCTTAGTGGAAACAAGTATTTTTCGCCCTACCCGTTCCACCCACATTGTTTGTCTAACTATCTATAAAGGGATATCTAAATAGTGGAATTCCTCTTTAGTTATACCCTATGTGGGACTAAAGGTTTCATTCACTCATACGAAAATGAGCAAGTGTCCTTAGAGACTCAAAGGTCCTAAGTTCCATTCCCACCAGGACTATAAAACCAAAACAATAAAACTCATTTCTCCAACAATAGATCGACAAAGGAATTTGTAGTACGTCGAGAATTTGTTCGAAAAGCTTTGTGGTGGTAGAAAGGGAATCATTTTTATTATCAAGATATAGAAATCAATGAAGATAATATTTATGGTTTTCCCGAAGATGATGTCCCTGATGACATCCCGTGTATGAATGAATATGATGATAAGTTGGAAGAACACGACGACGATCACAATGGGCCTCCAGAATTGCAAGAACAAGGTGCTCTCCATGTTGATGATTTCCAAACAACAGGTACAATTCTTTTGTTGTTCTTCGTTACTTGGTTCTGTGCCTAGCTTAAGGGTTATGTTTTTGTTCTTTTTCGTCTTAAGGATTTTCGCAAAATGAGGATTACTGATTTTGCAGGTACAATTGGTGCATTTGTACAACCCGATCAGCGGAAGTGTATCATGAGAGCTTTGGAAGGAGTTGAAGCAGATAAGACTAATGCGGATCTTCCTTTCACGGGTGAAGTTGTAGATGAGTTTACGAAAGTAGGTTATATTACTATGGCCTTTCCGACTCTTTTCCCGTATGGTAGGGAGGATTTGAGAGATTACAGACCTCGAAAGATTGGTGAACGTCAGTACTTTCAATACCTAATGAGATATCATGATGGACGTTTTGCCCGAGATTCCAGGTTCCGTTATTTTGCACTCAACTCATCAACCAGGTGGCACGCTTTATCTTTGGGGTCTGTATATGTGAAGTTTAATCCAACAGATGGTGAACTGTCAATCGAATTTATTCGAGACATGGTTACGTCCGGCGACATCCAGTTATTGTCGCGTGTTTCTTAATATGCAAAGAAGATACGAGGTACGACGGCTTATTGGTACAGTAGATTGAAAGAACTCATAGCAATGGTCAAGCAGTTGGGTTCACCCACTATCTTTTTCACTCTTAGTTCTTCGGATTTGCAATGGTCTGAGTTTTATGCCATTCTTGATCCGGAAAACAGATTGGGAAGTCTGGATCCCTTGGAAAGAAGGCGAGAAAGGGGAAGACTTTTGAATGAAAACCCATTAGTCGCTTCTTGGTTTTTGCAAAAGAGGGTAGATATTTTTTTCAAAGAATATTTGAAGAAGGAATTTTGTGTAGTCGACCATTGGTATAGATATGAATGGCAGAACAGAGGAAGTGGGCACGTGCACGGCTTTCTGTGGCTCAAGGATAGATCGGTTTTTTTTCTGATATTGGGGCAGATGAGGCAGTACATAAGGCGATGTGTGATTACTTTGACAAGCACGTATGCACGACAAACCCCGATACAGCTTTCACAATCAACATACACGACCATCCGTGTGCAAAAAAGTTTCCTTTGGGATCAAATGTCGAAGATGATGACACCGACTACGCTTCTCTTGTTAACTTTGTGATGCGGCACACAAAATGTGGAACTTATTGCCTAAGAAAAAGTAAAATAACAAAGAAACGGGTTTGTCTTAATAACCATACAGCTAGACATATTACTGTTTTTGGAAAGATTTTCATTTCATACAGCTTGAATTACATTCCAATTCATCATATGTGCAGGCTTGTCGATTCAGATTTCCAACAGAACTGTCAGATGCTTCTAAGATTGTCGAGGAACTGCCTAACAGTAACATGTATAGATTCGTTGGTCGGAGAAACGACACACGGGTGAATTCTCACAACCGAGCGGTTCTACAAACATGGAAAGGGAATATCGATTAGTCTGCTGTAACAACCATAGATTCTGTTACTCAATAAATTGGTAAGTATGCAGCAAAGTCTGAACCTGCTTCAAATAACTACACTGATACTTTGCGTGGGATTGTGGATGAGAAGCTGCGACCTTGTCTCGATTCCACATCTGCAATCAAGCGGTTGTTCATGTAAAGTGCATCAGGGAGGGATATATCCGCACAAGAAGTTTGCCACTTATTGATGGGTTGGAATTTGGCAGAATCATCAAGAAAGGTAGTGCTTCTGAACCTAAGTGAGACAAGTTTATTCTCTTCGCAACTGCGGTGGAAGAGACATGTTGGCAGTGGCGAACACGGGTTAACCAATCCTGCTTTCTTTAGAATATATTTGGAAAGGCCTGATAACTTACGCAATATGTCTCTGATAGAAGTGGCAAAGACGCATCACTTTGATCGTGAAAGGTGGCAGAAATACAATGTCGAGTGTATTGTCAGGATTGTACCTGAAATAGGAGGTAAAGTAATGCCCAATACTGATCAGTTCGAATCTTTTTGTAGACAACAAGTGTTACTGAACAGTTGTTACAGAAGTTTGGAAGAAGCAAAGGGGGTTTCCTGACATGGGCCGAATGTTATGCCGAACTTCGCCGTGTCAATGAAAATGAGGATGGGGAACTTGCCATCGTTGAGGATGAATTCGAGGAAGAAATTGATTCAGGAGATGAAATAGTAGAGGAGGAATGGATGATCGCATCAAGAATGACACCTAATTTTGGGTCAGTGGTTGATATTGAGCTTGGGTTAAGGTCGATTGACAAGAACCATGGTTGGGAAGAAGGATTTCGTCGTTTCCCTTTGACAAAGGAGGACAGAGCACTCACCAACAGATTAGGAGAAGCAGAACATGAGGTACATTCAAGCACCGGTGCAAATACTTGTCTTACTATTTTGTCCGATTAACAAAAGCGGCTCTAAATCTGGTTTAGAAATATCTCAATGTCGGTTTAAGCATCCGTTTGATAGTCAGTGGAGGAGTTGGCACGGGAAAATCAACACTTATTAACACAATTGTTCGTTCAACGAGAGAGATGTTCGGGAACGATAAAGATGTGAGGATCATGGCTACCACAGGTGTAGCTGCTTTCAACATTGGCGGTTCCACTATTCACCATGAACTTGCCATAACGACCGATAGGAATCAGTCATACAAGAAGTTGGAGACGCAACGATGCGGTCGTATGCAGGTAATTTATACTTCCAGTTTTGTCTAGCACCAGGACATATAAACATTGGACAATTAAACTATACATATTGCTATAACTTAGGATGATATAACTTAGGTTGCACCAGGACAATTAATCTAGTTCGGTTTTGTCGAGGTCATATAACTTAGGTTGTTACACCATGACACAACTATTAGAAGCACCGGACGTGACTATTTGTTATCTTTTTTTTTAATAGGTTGATTTCGGTGGTACAAAGTTGATAATTATATATGAGTATAGTATGATTGGCAAAAGAATGCTCCGTAACATTGATCTTCGATGTAGAGATATTTTTGCAACTGATGAGCCATTTGGAAATGTTTCGATTGTGCTTGTTGGCGACATCTGACAACTTCCACTCTTTGATTCTCCGTTATATGCTCAAGGCGGGCGAGACCGGGACTTGGAACTGACATGCTATGTTGCATACTTGGAGTTTGAGCATTGTGTCCATCTTAAAGAAGTCTTCCGACAATCAGGAGCTGAAGAACAACAATTTAGAGAAGCATTGTTAAGATTGAACGATGGAAAATCTACTATAGAAGATTGGGAGTTGTTTAAAAGTAGAGAGTACATGAAGCTCACAGTTCAAGAAAAAGATAACTTTAAGAATGTGATTCGTTTATTTCCTAAAAAGGAGGACGCTGCCGCTTACAACTATAAACAACTTAAAAAGCTTGGGTATCTTGTTGCTCGTGTTATGTCAAGTAATAATTGTCAAACAACTGAGCACGCGAGTACCAATGATGCTAAAGGGTTGCAGAAAATAGTCATGTTGTCTAAGGAATCAAGGGTGATGTTGAGAAAGAACATCTGCACGGAATTTGGTTTGGTTAATGGTTCGACAGGCACCGTTGTGGATGTTGTGTATGAAAACGGCAAAAAACCACCCACTCATATGCCCATTGTTGGTATGGTAAGGTTCGAAAAGTACACTGGTCTATAGTTATACGAAGAACCGAATATAAATGTGATTCTGATCGTTCCCGCCATTACAAATTGGATATCTTCTTCGGGGGTGACATGTCAGCGTAAACAATTCCCCCCTCATCTTGTGTTGGGCAATCACGGTACATAAAAGCCAAGGATTAACACTTGATCAGGCAGTGGTGGATATAGGAGCAAAGGAGAGTCTTGGTTTAACATTTTTCAAAATTATTTAGCCGGATTCCGGTGATAAATAGTGAGCAAATATTATTTTGTCAAAATTTAGTTTTGCGATAATTTTTTCGCCCGGCCTTCCCACCGTGGCAGCAGTCATCTAGTGGTAGATCTCTTCCGGAATACTTGACATTTTCGGCTTCTTATTTCTTTAGAGAGTAAAAGTTAGGATTTATGTTTGTTTTGCCTGGCTTGATTTGGGTATGCCCAGATTAATTGGGGTATACCCAATTTCAAGGGGACATGGTGTGTCATTATTAAAAAGGGTGATTTTACTTTAATACCCTTGAACTAATTAAATCTTAAAAATAAACTCATTTCTTAATTTCATTAACCCTAAAATTAAAAAACTAAACAACTCTTAATCTTCTCTTCTACTTCTTCTTCTTCTTCTTCATCTTCCATCAACCAAAGTCATATAAAAATCTTCAACTTTGATTTTCCAAAAAAATTGTTGACTCTACCCGCGAAAAGAAGACTATAAATGATGTTTAAACTCAAACCCAGTGTTGTGTGATTGATTGTTATGTTAGGTTGGAAATCGAAAATTATGATTTACTTTTTTTGGTCGGCAAGGTCGTAACATGCATATCTGCCGACTTTTCATAACATCCATGGCGACGATTGTAAATTTTTTTTTGCAGGCGGGGTATTTTTGAAGACCTTGCGAGCTTATACGCCCGCGGGGTTTTCAACCGCTTGGCGGGGTTTTTCACCCGCCGGCGAGGTATTTTTCTCAACAGTAGGCGGGTTTTATTTTGTAGACCTTGCGGACTAATATTTTTCAATAGCCCTCTCTGTGTGTCAAAAAAATAAAGTCGGCATGTTCTTCATTTAAATACCTGTAGGCTAAAATTGGTCGGAATTTTATTCAAACAAAGACCATGTCGGCCATATATAGCGGCACCTTATTCAAACCTTTACCTTACTTGACCTTTGACATTTTGAAAACCAAATTTTTTGATCTTAATCGAACTCACAAGACGGAATAAAGGTTTAATCTCTTTGAATTTTCATTTTCAAAATTTTTATCTAAACTCAATTAATTAGCCTAATCAGTTTTTTAGTGTTAATTATAAAAGGGCATTTTTGCCATTTTGAAAATATTTGGTTAAGGGGTAACCTCTTTTACTTCAAAATGACCCTATTTTGTCTTATTGGGTATACCCAATTAATTGGGGTATACCCCAATCTTGCCAGGTTGTTTTGTGTTCAAGGAAACCAAAAAATGATTTCACGGAGAATGTAGTGGAAGTGATGAATCGCTTCAAATACCCCAATCAAGCCTCCATTTCTAATTTTCGGAGATTAGGGTTTTTCTCTAGTGGAAAGAGAAAGACGGAGAGACCGAGAGAGAAAGTTTAGTGAGGCATGAAAGGGCATTGGCATTTGATTTATGGATAGCAGTGGCCAAGCCTTGGTTACGGGTCATTATTGGCTTTGGCTGACCATACCATAGTGCGGGTTGCAGCGTGCTGAGCGTATATGACTTGCATAGGATACGGAACCAAGGCCAGTTATGGAAGCAGACAAGGAAGACGAATCATGATACACATGCTAACGAAGAAGAGCTAAAAGAACTACTAAGAAAAATGAATTTTTATATTTTTAAAGAAATGAAACATCACATTAGCCATAGTTACATTGTTCCACCAGAGTCGAAGACGAATATCTAAATTACATGAATCAAGAAAATTAACTTCTCCTTTTTCATTTTTCTTTCTTTTTTTCCTATTGATATTTATAAATCTCACCATTGCAATGGTGGACAACCCCTTTTCCATTTATTTTTTTTGCGCATCAAGTTAGCACAATTTAAACTATATTCTAATACTAGTAGTGCAACCATTGATGCACATGCCAACAGGTGAAGATTCCAGCTTAAAGAGTTCGCAGCTCCATAATTCCCCAATAATAATGATTCTAGTGGCTCACCTGTGCCTCTGTGCAACGTATAAACCTGCAGCAAATGTTTACCTGTTAAACCCCAAAATACAAAAGCACCATCTACCTGAAGCAATCATAAATCCAACATACAAGAGGAAACTACAAAAGAATGTAGAATAAGGTTAGAAACAGAAACTGTATGCTCTTTAACCATTCGTGTGTTCATTTTCAAACAAATATATTGCACAAATAAGTAAATGACAACATAGACTAACCATTGGGGTGTTCATTTGCATCCAATATTAATGCATGAATAACAGCAAAGACGGAGTTCTGATTTAGCATGAAAGATGCAACCTTCTATTGAAAGTACTAATCCCCATCCTATTTTGATTACGGACACTATAGACTTTCTAGATAATGGTGACTGGTGAGAAGAGGTTCCTTCAAACTTGTGACTGGTGAATTAATATTGAATCACAGTAATAAAAAAACTGGGTTGTGACCATAATCACCCTCCATAAGAATAACCAATCCATGACTCCCTATTTACCCTTGGATCTCAACACAAATTAGTTCATGGCTAAACAATGTAAATTTCGCCATTAACTTCCAACCAAACTCGTTGGGATACAATTGGTAGATACTGGTATAGGCAGTACCTTAAACAAACATTTCCCACGGCTTAGGGAGTTGCCAAAACCCAGTAAATTAGACAAGTCACCCTACTCCGGTATTTTCTTCATCAGCTGATAGTTTTCTGATGTAGTTCTATGTTACGAAGCAAAGCATGTAAACAGATGATTACATGCTACAAATTCAGATATCATAAAGGTGCCAGCTTCCCCTGACTGACGCATCCTTTATCAATCCAGTTTTTGTAAATATATCTAACATGTGATTATGATGTTGTCACTAACTGGATAGTGCCGACAACAAATAGAGAAAAATGTTGAAGCCTAGGACAGGAATTGATCAAAAATCTCTCATCCAAAAACCATGATAATAACTCTCGCTGAGGCAACTCTAGACATGGAAAATGTGTTGGGTAAGATCTCCTGAATAGAAGAAAAAGCTTTAGAACTAGGTAAAAGGTGCTCTAATCATCCACGCAAGAAAAAGAAGCTAAGTAGAAGCTGATGAAAAGCAAGACGAGGAAGCGGGAGCTTACCCTGATTGACTCCGCCCTTTTGTACATGACTAAGAAGGTGGACTAATGTTCCCCTAATAATGACTATCTCTGAACGGGAGTGACTAATGATGATGACGGACACCTACACTGCTAATGAATAAAACTATAAAAGATTTCATCATTTGCCGTTTGGCTAATGGTGGAGCCCTTCCTTCCAATTCATGAGTAGGATATCAATAAAAAAAATCCCTGAATGAAGAACTAACTAAAAGTATATGAGAGCATTAAAGCATCAGAAGTAAGCAACTCCTCAATTAGCATGATATACGAGTTATAAGCGAAGTATCAGAATGAAACTCAAGTTTATACACTTAAAAGTCAAGCAACATTGGAACAGAGAACAAACCTCAATTACCTTCTAGCCAGCATTTCATGATCAATGAGGGAAGATATGCATTAAGCTTTCCATGCTTCACTGGTATCGAGATCGAATGACACCAAGAGAGAGTACTCTTGCACACGACCATGTACCTTGTATGAGTGTGGACAAAAGTGCTCTAATTCATCAGCCTGCAAAAATAAACAAAAAAGGAAGCAAAGATAGATTTGTCTATAGCCGACTAGATTCACATCAAAATCCAAGGAAATCAGAAGAAAACTTTATCCTCTTTTGAGTAGGCAATTTCATCCGGTTCTATGACGCCTAGCTCCAATTCCAAGCTAATGTCTATGTAAGTTTGTGCCATCCAATTATAGTAGAAATAAAATCTTTTTAACCTCTTTATGATATGCCATTAAAGTTCCACCTTGGCTGCAGGCACAAACATAGTCGCAATCGCATAACGAAAGCTGATGAATTATAATACAACAGAAAGAACAAAAGCATGAAAGCATAAAAAAAATCTACGGAAGGGCAAAAAGAGTAACCTGAAATTCTATTTAGAATGATCTTACTCTAAATTGGAGACAACATATTACTAATTTTAAGGAATCCATGGTATACATTAAGGGTCTGAAAATTAAAAGACAAACATATTACAGTAATAATTTTATAACTCGCTGGTAATTTACTTAATTGCAGGAATATAGCAACATCAAGAACCTATAACATATTCAATTTCCCCAGTTTTTCTTTCTTCTGAGACTTAATCTTCTTCGGATTCTCTTTATTCCTCTATTCGTGCTTCTCCCCCAACATAAGTACGAGACTGAAGAGAAACTAAACTTTCAAAATAAATAACGGCAGGCATGGTGAAATTACTATGTTTATTTAGCTCTCTAGCACTTCTATGTTCTGGGTCATACAAAACTAGCTTACCGTAGCTCTTGAATAGAATCTTACCATTCTCAAAAGACCACAAAGGACTTAAAAATACAGTATGGTTCGAGATGATGCTCTCATGAGTAATGATATAGCGTCTAGTCCAAGATTCTTGAACACCATAATCCAGCATCTTCCATACTTCAAGATGAATCTTAATACCATTAGCATATGAGTCGACAAGTATGCAAAGGCACCCTTCCAACACTCCCAGAATCATACATGCATTCTTACTCTTCTCCAAAAGTTCTTTTGGTAGTAGTTGCAGTTCTTTGAAACTCTCATCACTGATATCAAAAGTGAGTAAGGAAAACTTATCTTGAGCTACGGCCAACCAGTGAAGGTCTCCATTAAAAAGCACACCATGCCTTTGCATAACATTAGGAAACCGATAAGGTACAGTTTTCCCAGGTTTCCATGAATTTGATGCCAATGTGTAGACTTGGAATAGAGTAGTATCCGTGGTTCCCTGAAGCACACCTATAGCCAATTTGTAATCATCATTCTTGTGATCATACCCCAAAGCACAGATGCTATTCATTACAATTGGTGATTCGGGTATTTCTTTGTATTCTCTTGTGGTTGGGTTCCAAAGACAAAGAAAATCTCCATCAGAATGAACCACCCGTATGCAAACCAAACCATTACATGATCCCACCAATCGAACATCGTAATGTAAAGAAGATATGAATGGGTAATCCATTTCAATAACAGCATCTTCAAAATCACATACTGATGATGTTAATGAATCACAATCAATGGAGTAGAAGTCCTTATCAGAAGAAGGACCTTGAAGCATGAGAATAGGGTTGTTTTTCTGGGTAGTAAAACGAAGGTGCAGTTTAACAAAATCAGAGGTAGAGATCAGAGCATACCAATTCTTGCAAACAGACTTACACTTTAGTAATGATTTAACTGGTAACCTCAAAAGAATTTCATTGTAGATGATCTCTTCCGGAATGCTCGACATTTTCAACTTGGAATTTCTTCGCTGGGTGAAAGTTAGGGTTTCTGTTTGTTTTGTAATCAAGGAAACCAAAGAAATGATTTTATGGATTACGGAGAATATAGTGGAAGTGATGAATCGTTTTTGCAAATACCTCCAATCAAATTCCATTTCTGATTTTCGGAGATTTGGGTTTCAAAATTTCCTTGGGAGAGAGAGAGAGTCAGAGAGAGAGAGAGAGAGAGAGAGAGAGTGAAGCTTTTGAAGGAGGACCGTGCTGAGCCTATGGGACTGGAACAGGGGTTTAGTTTGGTTGATGTACACCATAGGACTGGACTGAGCCTATGGGACTTTGGAAATATTTTTTTTTGGATAAAGAGAAATTTATTGATTATTAGCCAGGTATGTGATCTTTTGCACAAATGCCTGGATCAAAGTTATCAAAAGATAAAACTGAAAATGCGGTTTGCCTAACGTTCTTTGCAACAGCATCCGCCACTTGATTATCATCGCGGCTTACAAAATTAAACTCACAAAATAAAAAACTAGAAATTAAGTGTTTAATCTCTTTTATTAAGTTTTTGTTTTCCCATTGAATGAGTAAGATGTTCCCATTAATGGAATCAATGACCAGCTTAGCATCTGTTTCAATTTGAATGCGTGGATACTTCAGTTCCTTAGCCCAAGAGAGTGTCTCCTTGACTGCCATACATTCTACTGCTTCTGGATTCAATGCTCCATCTCCATTGCTTCCTTTGATGCCAATGCATGAACCTGTGTGATCACGCAACACAATACCAGTGCCAAACATATTAGAACCTTGTTGTATATATGAGCCATCAACATTAAATTTAACCACACCAGCAGTAGGAGGTTTCCAGTTAGAAATGATATTGCTAGTGTTCAATATTGCAGAGTGAGAAGGATTAATGCAATGCATGTGAGACTCTATGTGGTAATGGATTTTATGCATAGTAGTGTGAGGGTTTAGATTTACTCCCTGGAATACGACATCGCATCGATCTTTCCATAATATCCAAGAACCAACCATTAAAGTAATGAGCCATCTATGATCCTGGGAATTATCCATAGAGGTGAACCAACTAATGATCCATTAAGAAACTGAATCACAATTTTCTCTGACATCATCTATGTTAATATTAATACTTCTCCACACTTCCCTTGCATGTCTGCATGCAAAAATAATGTGTTCAATATCTTCCATACCATATCCACAAATATCACAATGTGTTTCAAACTTCCGGGTTGAACCGAGCTCATCTACTTTTGGTATTATTAATGCCTCTAATGCATTTCCAGATGAACATTTTGATACGCTGAGCAACTGGAGTCTTCCACAATGCCTTCCAGATACTAGGATTTATACTTACACCATTGACATGACCATCATTGTTGCCTTGAGTCAGTAATTGGTAAGTACTTTTAACTGAAATTGACCATCTTTTTAGGGCATCCATATCATCACATCATCCTTATTGCAATCAATAAATAAGGACTAGATTTTCTGAGAAGTAGCTGCATCAAACAATCTGTCAAGCAGGTTTTGATTCCATTGATTAGAATCGGGCATATATAACTCAGAAACATCTTCATAAAACCTGTGTAGATCATTTAATGGAATTGGTGGATCTTTGCATTCCTGGTATCCACTTGTCCTTCCCTATTTTAGTTATCTTGCCATTATTTATCTCCATGATGTAATTTTGTTTGACAATTTTCATACCTTTAGTAATACCATTCCATGTATAAGAGCGGTTCTTGGTAAGTATTTTGATGAAGAAGATCACCTTGTTTGATTTTACTTCCAAGCACATGTGACATTAAACTACTTGAGTCACTACAGATTCTCCGAGCAAGTTTAGTTAGCATTGCTAAATTCAGCTTCTCCAAATCTCTAAAAGCTAAGCCACCTTGGACATTGGAAATGAATGTAGCAAAATTTGCAAGCTGAAGAGTGTTAAAATGGATTAATTTGTGACATTTGCTGCCAGGACCAGTCATTTTAGCATTTTCCTTGGACAAAACTTCTGAAAAGATAATTCTCAGAAACATATTGTCACTCTGAAAACATTAGCAAAAACGCATGGGGACTTGCAAAGAAGAGACAAAAATCTCGCAAATCGCTCGTTTTCATGATGCACATGTTTACAACATTACACCGAAATAAACGAAACTAGAAACTGGAAAAGTAGTCCGAAAGTTAAGAATTAACTAAAAATGAATATTTATTTTTGAAGAAATAGTAATCAGACCATCGGTGGACGAGTATATCGGCAGACGGTGGCCATAGTCATTTACATAGTTCCATAGTTCCAACAGAGTTGAATAGAAATATCAAATTACCTGAATTAAGATTTTTCCTATTTCTTTCTTTTTTCAAGTTCAGTTTGCCATTACAATGGCAGACGACCATATGTGAATGGTACAATCATTACTTGCAGATGCCAACATGCGAAGATTCCTGGGATTCAAGCTCTCACAGTTCACAGCTCCGCGCAAATAAGGATTCTAGCGGATCACCTGTGCCTCCGTGCAATATATAAAAGGAAACTCTAGCTTGACCGAGGATTGCGTCCAGCCGAAGGAAAGGTTGTAGATTTTGATAAGGTTTGGCTTGCTTGGATAACCTGTGGGACTCAGCCTAGGGCCAATGTAGCAGCGCTGATATATAAAACCTGCAGCAAATGTTTACCTGTTAAACCCCAAATATAAAAACCCCTTATGCCTAGAGAAACCATAAAACAACATGGAGAAACTACAAAAGAATGTAAAAAAGGTGAGAAACCTTAAAATGTATGCTCTTGACCCATTCATGTGTTCATTTTCACACAAATATAAATTACTGTAATAAAAGTGGCACAAAACAGGCCCATAAATGGTGCGTGAAAAAATTAATTCCCTCCCTCAAACTAGAAATATATTATTAAAAAAGGGGAAGTAACACTTGAACCCTGGGTAAAATAGCGATGTAGGAAAGAAAAAAGAAAAAACTTGTTTGTGACCATAATGACCCTCCATAAGAATAATCGATCCTTGAGTCCCAATTTACCCATGGATCTCACCATAAACTAGTTCATAGTAAAACAATGTAAATTTCGCCATTAACTTCCAACCAAATTCTTTGGGATGCAATTGGTAGATACTGGTGAAAGCAGTATCTTAAACAAATATTTCACACCGCTTAGGGACTTGCCGAAACCTACTCAATTAAACAAGTCACTATACTTTTGTATTTTCTGCATCAGCTGATGATTTTCTGATATAGTTCTATGTTACAAACCAATGAAAGCATGTATGCAGATGATTCCACGCTACAAATTCAGACATCATAAAGGTGCCAGCTTCCCCTGCCCGACGCATTCTTTATCAATCCAGTGTTTGTAAATATATCTAACATGTGATTACAATGTTGTCACTAACTAGATAGCGCCAACAAATAGAGAAAAATGTTGATCAAAATTCTCTTAACCAAAAACCATGATAACAACTCTCGCTGAGGCAACTGAAGACAAGGAAAATGTGTTGTTTAAGTAGGCAAAAGGTACTCTAATCCTCCACGCAAGCAAGCTCAAGAAAAATAGAAGCTCTGCCAAAAGCAAGACGAGGAAATGGAGCTATCACAGAAGCGGGAGCTTACCTGATCGACTTCAGCATTTTGTCCATGATTAAGAAGGTGGAAAAATATTTCCCTAATGACTATCTCTGAGTGGGAGCGACTAATAACAATGACTGAGACCTACACTTCTAACGAATTAAACTATAAAAAATATCATCATTTGACATTTGACTCATGTTGGAGCCCTTCATCCTCCCAGTTTATGAGTTATCAATAAAAGTAAAATAAAAATTCCTTAAACAAAGAACAAGCTAAAAGTATACGAGAGCATTAAAGCCTCAGAAGGAAGCAACTCCTCAATTAGCATTATTATATACGAGTTATGAGTGAAATATCAGAATGAAACTTAAAAGTAAAGCAACATTGGAACTGAGAACCAACCTAAATAGCCTTCTTGCCAGCATTTCATAATCAACGAGAGAAGATATGCATAAAGCTTCCCATGCTTCACCGGTATCCAGATCGAATGACGCCAAGAGAGAGCACTCTTGTACACAACCATGTCCTCTGTATGAGTGTGGGAAAAAGTGCTCTCTCCCTTTAGCAAGCGAAGCTTTCAGTCAACGAAGCTAACTCATCAGCCTGCAAAAAGAAACAAAAATGGAAACAAAAATATATTTGGAATCATATGAGTGGTCTATAACCGACTAGATTCACATCAAAATTGAAGGAAATCAGAAGAAAACTTTATCTTCTTTTAAGTAGGCAATTTTCATCGGGTTCCATTCAATGATACCTAGCTCCAGTTCCAAGTTAATGTCTATGCAAGTTTTCTCATGCAATTATTAGCAATAAAATCTTTTTAACCTCTTTTTTCTTCCCCACTCAATCACCTCGGTTTACATATAAGCAACAGTGACACCACATATCGCGATCAAGCAATCAAAAATTTCCAAGAATCCGTCAATAATCAATATACTTGTTCCATATATCTGGTAAAAAAGAAATATATTTAATTAAGAGGCAGAGGTCTCCCATATAAAACAATTGTGTGAAGTCTCTGAATCAATGCACAGATAGCCCTCGATCTATGCTTATAGCCCGGAGGATAAAATTACAAAGGAAATACTAAGCACAATAGCGCATGCTGCACAGTGTTGACTATGTAACATTAGAAGGTGCACAGGTTTCATAACAGTAACTGATTTTTAAGGCACTTTGTGTCTGGGTATGCAGATCTAGTCAAAGCTTTTGTACCAGCACCAAATACTGCAAGGTTATTACTGTAGCCTCTAATCATGCCAGGAACCCAAAGACAACAATCAAGCTGATCTTATATAATTAGTAGTACAATGCATGGTTAAGGATGTCTACTTTTTATCAGGAAGATAGGTTGTTCTGCAGTTAATTGTTAGATATGTTAATATTGAAGAGGAATTAAAAAGTACTACAAGTAGAGCAACAGTAAGTATTTGTTAAATGGTTTTCAAAGCTCAGGCAAGTTCAGACAGGTAAACTAAACATTTAACTATCTAGGGAGAAACTCGTTCACAACAATGCTTAGAGGAACTCTGATCACTACCATACTGGCAACTAATTGTGTATGAAGCTCAAATAAAGTCAAAACTAAGAATGAGGTGTAATAACAAGAACTTGTAGTAAGTGGTAACAAGCAATGAAGATAAAATATATGAACCATGAGCGAAGTATATCAAACAGATGCCTTACTAAATAAATAACAAGTCTTGGCTGCAGGCACAAACAAAGTCGTGAATGCATAACTAAAGCTGATGAATTTTAACAATACAGCAGAAAGAACAAAATAATCTTCGGATACGAATTGCAAAACCTGGAATTGATCTGCTCTAGATTGGAGACAAACAAATTACTAATTCTAAGGAATCCATCATATAAATTAAGGATCGGAAAATTAGAAGAAAACATAAGAGAAACATATCACTAATTACATAACTCATTGGTAATTTACTAAAAACTGCAGGAATATAGATACAACAAGAACCTATAACATATTCAGTTTCCCCAGTTTTTTTTCCTTCTAAAACTTAATCTTCTTCAGGTTCTCGTAATTCCTATATTCGCCCTTCTCCCCCAACATATGTACCAGACTTCAGAGAAATTAAGCTTTCGAAATAATTAATGCCAAGCCTGGTGAAATTACTATGTTTATTTAGTTCTCTAGCACTTCCATGTTCTGGGTCATACAAAACTAGACTACCATACTTCATGAATAAAATCTTACCATTCCCAAAAGACCACAACGGACTTAAAGATAAAATATTGCTGAAGACGAAACTCTTATGAGTAATGACATAGCGTCTAGTCCAAGAATTTTGAACTCCATAATCCAGCATCTCCCATACTTCACAATGAATCTTAACACCATTAGCGTACGAGTTGACAAGTATGCAAAGGCACCCTTCCAGCAATCCCAGAATCATACATGGATTCTTATTCTTCTCCAAAAGTTCTTTTGGTAGTGGTTGCAATTCTTTGAAACTCTCATCACTGAAATTCAAAGAGAGTAACAAAAACTTATCTTGAGCCACGGCTAACCAGTGAAGGTCTCCATTGAAAAGCACTCCACGTCTTTGCATAAACATATACTTAGGAAACCGATAAGGTACAGTTTTCCCAGGTTTCCATGAATTCGATGCTAACGAATAGACTTGGACTAGAGTAGCATCCGTGGTTTCCTGAGCTACACCTATTGCCAACTTGTAATCATCATTCTTCTGATCATACCCAAACGCACAGATGCTATCCATTTTAATCGGTGAATTGGGCAATTCTTTATACTCTCTTGTGGCTGGGTTCCAAAGACAAAGAAAATCCCTATTCCCATCAGAATCAAACACCCGTATACAAAACAAACCGTTACATGATCCCATCAATCGAACACCATAATTATTAGATTTGAATGGGTAATCCATTTCAATGGCAGCATCTTCAATTTCACACACTGATGATTCTAACGAATCATAACCAATGGATTTAAGTACTTTATGAGAATAAGCACCTTCAAGCATGAGAATAGGGTTGTTTTTCTGGGTAGTAATAAAACGAAGGTGCAATTTAATAAAATCAGAGGTAGAGATTAGGGCATACCAATGCTTGCAAACGCACTTACATTTTAGTAATGATTTAACTGGTAATCTCAAAAGAATTTCATGGTAGATCTCTTCCGGAATGCTTGACATTTCTCAGCATCTAATTTCTTCAGAGAGTGAAAGTTAGGGTTTATGTTTGTTTTGTGGCAAAAGAAACCAAGAAATGATTTTATGGAGAAATGGAGAGTAAATGATGAATCGCTGTCGCAAACACCCAAATCAAATTAATCTTCCATTTCTAATTATTGGAGATTTGGGTTTCAGAATTTCACACTAATCCCCTGAAGGAAAGAGAAAAAGAAAGAGTTTTTTTTTTCCTTCTTTTTTTCTGAAAGGCAAAATGAAGAAGGAATTGGGTTATTTTGTAACATTCGGCACATCAAGGACCAGTGGACACCAGTCAGTTAGCAAATTTCCTTGGACAAAACACTGAAAAGATGTGCGCACACACGTCCCTTTGTGAGGAATTTTTTTTTTTTTTGAACCATCATTTTATTTTGGGCAAGTTAAGTAGTATGAGGACACTCCTTATCCATATATTTATTTTAATACCAAAACTACCCTCTTGATTATTTTTGTGTAATGATTAGTATAATTAACCATTGATTAACTTGGCTTGATTGGGGTATACCCAATAAGACAAAATAGGGTCATTATGAAGAAAAGTGAAGCTACCCTTAACCCATATTTTTGTAAATGGCTAAAATGCCCCCACAATGATTAACTCTAATTTAACTAATCATTTAGAGAGAGAATTAGTATGAAGGAGTAGAGGAGATTTTGGGGGAGTTAGGGTTTTGTGAAATTTGTGATATGAGTGAGATGAGTGATTCTAATCCCGATTTTGAAGTGGGGTATACCCACAAGACAAAAATAGGGTCATTTTGAAGTAAAGTCAAGCTACCCCTTAACATATATTTTTTTAAATGGCTAAAATGCCCCCAAAATAATTAAATTTAATTTAACTAAAATGATTAGATTAGTTAAATTAGTTAGATTAGTTAGTTGATTTAGTTATAAGTTGAGTTTTAGAAATCATTTAGAGAGAGAATTAGTATGAAGGAGTAGAGGAGATTTTTTTGGGGGAGTTAGGGTTTTGTGAAATTTGTGATATGAGTTAGATGAGTGATTCTAATCGATTTTGAAGTGGGGAGTCTTCTAACTTTCCTCCTACATATGAGTACTTGTATGATGATCTACCGGACCATGATCGAATGGATTACATGCATGACCCTCACTTTTACTTTCCTCAAACTCATGATGGGTATGGAAGTGATGAATGTATTGAGCCAAACGAAGAATCCAATGACCAAGAAGAAGAGAATGGAGTGCAAGTAATCGGGTAGACAACCTACGTGGTGAAGATTGTGATTTTTCCATGCAAATGATGGATTTTGCTTCTTTTTTCTTGATTCACATGCATGTACGGGGGTCGGCAAGGTTGACGCTTGTCGATCATGCCGGCCATAAACGCCGGCGTTGTTCTACTTTGAACAACGTCCCGACTTTTCATGAGCAGTACCACGCCGGCAATGTAAAAAATTTGAACCTTGCCGACTTTCATTTTTTGAAACACAGGAGCCTTTGCTTGAAAATGCTTACGCCGGCATTGTCATGTTTTCATAACTTGCCGGCTGTTTACATGTCGACAATGTTTATATTCTATTACGTTCCACTCTTTTCTAGCCGGCATTGTTTTATATGTAGACCATGCCGACCGAGGTAATACACATCAACTAAACTTTCCCTGTTTTGTAGATTGTGGCATTGGTACCTATGGAGGATCAGCCTCAAGCTCAGAAAATTAGGGGTCCCGATACTTCCTCACATTATGCTAATGATTTGGAATGGAAGGAAAAAGACGACGCGGTCAATTGGATTGTTGAGAAAGCCAAAGAGAAGATGTGCGTTCTAGTGAAAAACACCCAACAAAGATCTACGCGTTTTGAAATGGTATGCGAGTGTTATGGATCGCCGGAGGAAAGTCACAAGAGAAAGGGTTATGTGTATGATAAGAAGACGACTAGGGTGTACAAGACGAAGTCAAAGAAGTGTGGATGCCCATTCAAGATAATTTTTGGGAGGAACAAAGATACCGACAACGTGTGGAGAATGAGTAGAGTTGATGTTGGTTGGCATAACCATAAAGATCCGGACATTCTTGTTGGGCATTGTCAAGTTGCCAAGTTGAAACCGCACGAGTTCGAACAAGTAAGAACAAGTTGGGGAGTTAAACCAAGTAAGCTCCTAAGTAAGTTCAAGAGGGACGACCCGCATAACCTCTCTTCATTGTCTACAATTTATGCGGCCAAGGCAACTATTAAAAGAATTGAATGGGATGGAAGAAAGGTAATGGAAGAATCACAATGGTTAATACACAAATACAACTACACGGTGAGACACCATGAGTCATCGGAGGGGAAGGTGGATCGTATTTTTCTTACGCATCCCAATATGATTCAATTGGCGCGTTGCTTTTACCAAGTTTTGTTCATGGATTGTACTTATAAGACGAATAGGTACAACATGCCTTTGTTGAACATTGTAGGACAAACCTCGGATAAGCAATCGTTCACGGTGGCATGGTGTTTTATGGATCGTGAGAAGGATGATAGTTATATTTGGGCATTGGAAACTTTGAAGCTTCTCTACCACGAAGACGAAACTCCGGGGTTATAGTCACCGACAATGAGCAAGCAATAATGAACGCCGTGAGGATAGTCTTTCCCAATGCACAAAATTTCCTTTGCACTTGGCATATACAATGCAATCTTAGAAAGAATTGTAGAAGTCATATCCAAAAACCGAAAGCAAAGAAAGGAACTAAACGTGAAAAGAGGAAGATGAACGTGTTAGCAAACTAACTAAAGAGGAGCGAGAGAAGGAGAAAGAGAAAGAAGACGAAGAATGGAAAGAAGGTGAGATTAAGTTTGGGTTATTCATGAAAGCTTGGGATAAGGTGGTTTGGTCGATGAGTGTGGGAAGATATGAGTTAAACTTGAAGGATTTCGAGGATGATTGGGGGACTAATTACCCCAAAGTAGTGGAATATTGCAAGAAACAATGGTTGAGGCCACACAAAGAGAGGTTTGTGTATGCATATACTTACGACTATAAACATTTCAAACTTGAATCCACAAGTATGGTAGAGCAAGCTCATGGGAGACTAAAAGGTCTACTTTTCACGAGTCAAAATGGGATTGTGACGGTGCAACATGCTATCCATGAGTACATGTAGGATCATAATATCGCCACAACAACAATTCGCGAAGACAACGGATAACAACATTGCGAGTGAGTCGCAGAAGGTTAAATATAAATGACGCACTGAACGACGACATGAGGACATGAAACCTGGCGAAAGTTAAGAAGTGTCGCGAGTATGAATATTTGTACGTCTGCGACACTTCGCGAGACATTCCCGAAAATAAAGGACAGCTTAGCTGTCATTCACTATGTATTACCCTATATAAAGGGATGAGCGAATTTGTTGAAAGGGGGTTCTTTGGGGAAGAAAAAGCAAGTCATTAGGAGAGAGAAACAGAACGAATGTTAGTGAGATCTTAAGTGTAATTCCATTTTCCTGTGTAAACATTTCTAAGAAAATTATTAATAAATAATCATAATTGTTCATCTATTATCTTTGGAATGGATTAGTTAAACAAAATATAGTGAGGGGTGTATTGTGGGATTTCCTGCAACTACATATTGGCGCTAGAAACAGGCTTTGAACAGCATTAAAAGAAGAGAATTAACAAGAAAGAAATTTGAGATAAGTTTCAAAGAATTTACCAAAAGAGAAATGGCTAGAAGAAGAAATGTACTTGAACAACCGGTGAGAAGAAGTGGAAGACTTGCTGGAGAAAGGAGAAATGAAAGAGGAGAATCGTCAAGGATGAATATGAGGAATGATGAAGAGAATCATGTCCAAGCTTTAATCCCACCGGTAGCAAATGAAACTGTGGATTATGATAGAGTAAGTGTGCACACTTGGAGGACGGATTCTGAAGATGAAAGGGAAGAAGAGCAACAATTGGTAAACAATGGACAAGGAGAATAAGATCTAAGAATGAATGGAAAAATGAATCCAGGAAATGAAGAACTCACAGCATTGGAAACATTGAGACAAACGATACATGAAGAGAGGCGATTAGAGGCAGAGGAACGAGCAAACTTGACAAGACAGAACCATGAATTAAGAATGGAAAATATAAGATTGCAAAATAGAAGATCGAGAAGCACTGCGAGATCGAGTTCAATATCGACTAGGGAAGAAAGAATGAGAGCCTTACCAACAGAAATTACAGAGGTAGAAAACCAACGGGAAGCACAAAATCTCAGCTCAGAACATTATGAAAGAAGAGAGGACGCGAGAAGATCGTTATATTCCCCATCCCGAGAATTTCCAAGATGAGCGAGAATGAAGAAAATCGGGGAACTAGGCGATTTCGGGGCCAAATGATCCAGCCGGCTGAAGGAAGAGCAATACGCATGGAAGAGAAGCATTGAGAAGGCAAAAAGAGATCGTGGACGACATTGAGAAACATTATGCTGAACAAGCACGCTTAGCCCGCGAGAGAGAGAGAGTAAGAGCAGAAGTGGAAAACCAAGAATTGGAAGAAGCAATCCGGCAAAATAATCACGACAATCGAGAGAGGAGGCGAGCATAAGATCGTGTCAATAGAAATACCAATGGAGAATACGACAGGATGCAGAGGAGAGTTGATAGAGAACCCAGAAGAGAGAACAATAGATATAATGGTGTGCGAATTGATGAAAGAGACGAAGGAGAAAGTCGCGAGAGAAAGGAGAAAGAAAATAGTGGACAAGAAGGTCAAAACAGACATGAACGCGGGAGGCGAGAGGCGAGCTAAAAAGACCAGCGAGAATCAAATCAAGAAAATGAGCAAATCTTGAAAGAACTAGCGAGAAATGAGAGAATTGTTAAACAATAGGAAGGAAGGAGGAAGAAGACAGGTTGGATGAAGCCATCGCGAGAAGCTGCGAAGACTCCTTTCACAATAAAAGTACAAATGGGAGGAATACCACCTAAATGCAATCTGCCGCATTAACCAACATTTTCGATGGAACAACCTGTGCGATACAACACATCAAGGCTTATATGAGATGTATGTTACAGTGGGAGAATCACGATGCCATATTGTGCAAGTACTTCGCATCAAGCTTAATTGGAGAAGCACTGAAATGGTTTGAAGGATTACCGAGAAACACAATCTCATCATTCAACCATTTACAAACTATTTTCTTGGGAGCGTATATAAGTAACAATTCCACGCGACCGGGGAATTGAAGATGTATTCGGATTGAAACAAAGAGTTGGCGAGAGTTTAAGACATTTGACAATGAGATGGAGGACAATGTGCGGTGAAATGGCCGGAAGGGTAGAGGAAAGATATCTCATTTTATCATTTGTAAATGCTCTATTACCTACAACAAGTTTGTTATACATTCAAATATTCGAGAATTAAAAATACGATTACGATGGGTGAGCTACGAGAACTCCAAGAAGAATACATTGCTTTGGAAGAAAGACAAAATGAAATGGAATCATACCCGGTTGCGAATACAAGTTCGAACGCTGCGAATGCAAGTTTATTACCAAAATTTTTAAATTCGGTAGCGACCACTTCGCAAGGGCAACCTGGAAAAGAGTGATGATGGACGGCGGAAAATAGTGGCTATGGGAGCGAGAGATCGGGGAGGAGTTTGATAGAGAAAGGAACTACTACAACCGCGGCAACAATAATAAAATTCGAGAGATTAGATCATATGCAAGAAACTTATGGAGGACAAAGGCGAATAACCATGGAAGGCCAAGAAATCGCAGAGTAGTATGGGAAGAGATCGAGAATGCCACCACTAAATGCTAGTGTTGAGAAAATTTGGGAAGCTATACTTGTAATGGAGGACGTACCACCACCATGGAATGCGGGGAGTGAACCACCACCAAGTGACGAAAGTCATGAATATTGTTCTTACCATCGCTTTCATGGACATCTAACAAATGATTGCGAAACATAAAGAGAATCATCCTCGGAATGATTGATCGAAATTGGCTCATTTTCTAAAAAATGAAGAGAAAGGGAAGCAAGTACTAACAACATCACCATCGAAGTGCAAAGAACAGGTTTCAAAGAAGGGAAAAGAAGCATTCGTAATAGAAGTGGGAACAAAGGCCAAAAATCTATTTTGCAACTCTATAGTTCATTCATATCGTACAATTGAAGATTTTCATGATAATGTGCTTAGTAGAGTATATGCAAGAGATTTTCATAACAAAAAAGTGATGAACCTGGCGAGAAAATCGCAATTGAAAGATTGGCAACTAAAGATTATTTCTTTCTCTGCTGACGAGGTACCCAAAGGAAGAGAAACACATGATAGCCCGTTGGTGGTGCGACTAGACATTAATCCAAGACCAGTTGATGGAGAAGATGACGAAGCAGAAAATTGTTGGGCAATCAATAGGATCCTAATCGATACTGGAAGTTCGGTGAATATTCTGTTTTACCACACTTATAAGACCATGGGTGGAGAGGATGAAAATTTGATTCCCTCAATGTACAAAATCTACGGTTTTAACGGCACAGCGAACAAACCTAAAGGAGAGGTTCACATGAGGATACCTTTACAAGGTTTATCAGCTGACATTTTATTCTGCGTGGTTGACGTGGAATCTCCTTATAACGCATTAATTGGGCGACCATGGCTGCACGAAATCTTGGGAGTAGCATCAACATACCATCAATGTATAAAGTTTCCCCATCCAAATGGTATTGGAATTATAAAGGGAGATTGGAAGGAAGGTCAGAAGTGTTATGAGGTTGACGTAGAGAGTTGTGAAGAGAGAAATGCTAAAAGGAAAGGTTGGAAACAAAATATCAAAGATGAACAGAGAAAAGAGAAGCTGATGGTGGATACTATAGAGATAAGAAATGAAGAAACATCGCGAAGTGCCGCAAGAATAGGCGAATGTTACGATGCTGCAAAGATAATTGGTTGTAGTTCATCGCGAAATGCCGTAGAAACATCGCGAAATGCCGCAAATGAATGCATGGAAGCAGTCGAACGTTACGATGGAAAGGAGTCCTTCAAGGATTGGGATAACGCTGAGGCAAAGAGTACAATGAACAAAAGGCATAAAAAGTAAGCTGAAAGGTCTGTGATAAGTAATCGACAAAGATATATCAAAGGCAAGACTAAGAAGAAATGATATGTGAGAATTTCGACAAGGAGAATGTACAAGAATCCGAGGCAAAAACGAATGAACAACATTGTGCGATGTCCTCGCAAATTAAATATCAGACAGCAATTAAATATGAATGATTGAATAATTTAACAACAATGAATGAATAAATGAATGGGACGAACCTTTATGGCGTACACCCTAGTTCGCGAATTACACTTCGTAAGAGGCAAATGTAAGACCTAAAGTGCGTCATATAAGGGGTATCTCTTAACATGGCTCGGGGAAAAGGTTACACCGCCCCGGAACTGGGTCATGCAGATTTGGGGCCCATGAAAGCCTATCCGGATGAGGTACCTTGGATTCCCAACTATATATGTAGGTTATACCCTGGTTGGGCGACCGAGGGTCTCTTTCAAGGAGTCAGCGTATGATCAAGGCGCCGAGGTACACGGTTGAGTCAAGAGTGCGGGGAGCATGGAACTTCCTTACCACTCTTGACAAGTCTTGGCGCATGCTTGCACTCGGCCCGAAGAAAACTCCACTTAGGGTGCAGCCTTGTAACCATAAACTCTATAGGTATAAGGGATAAGAGGCTGCGAAAACAACTGGTTGTTGTTAAGACCGGATGGGAGGAGCTAGCCTTGTATGGCCGATGTACGCCTCCTTGAAGGGGCAAACGGGGAGGTGATAAGGGCGGCACCCTCCATTAGGGAGCCGATAAGTGCCAAAGACGCAAATGTCACGAGGCTTTGTTTTACAAGGAAACTCGGGCTTGTCATATTTGTGCAATGATCCTGCGAGAGGCAATAATACTAACGCGAGGGTAAGACGAGATCAATGGGTCCTTACATGCAAGTGTAAAGACGTCCTGCGATTTCGTCGCAAGACGGCAATGTCATGGGGCTTTATTTTCGCAAGAAAATTTAGGCCTGTCATATTGTCGCAAGCCAAATATCCTGCAGAGGCAAAAATACTTGAATAATGATAAGACAAGGTCAATGGGTTTTTGCATGCAAGTGTAAAGACGTCCTGCGATCTTGTCGCAATAAAGGGTGGCAGAGTAAGACCTTTACTTAGGAAGGTCAAGCTTAGAAGACCACCAAAAATGATAAGGCGAGACCAAAAAATCTCTTCTTTAATGAAATGTTTCTGCGATTTCATCGCAATTATAAATTTAAACATCATTCCTGGTCAGAAGAAGAAAGTGCGAATCTCGGAAATTTCATTCTTTCATCTGAAGATGCATAACAGAGGCAAATATGGGGATGGAAAAGATGAAATATTGTTATCCATCTTCCAATGAAAGAGTTATACATTAATAAGGTTAGCCAATTATATTACAAGAAAAAAAAAACTGCCAAGAAAGGGGAATGAAGATTGAATTTATGGGCAACAAACCCAAGAAGTTTACAAAAAAGAGACACGAGAAATGTCAGAGATATTACAGTGTGAAAGAAACAAAAAGGATTATCTCTTTGGAGATTCTTCTCCTTTATCCGATCCTTCAATTCTATTATTCTCGCCGCGAGAATTTTCTTCTTCGCCGGCTTCACTATCGAAAATGTCTGAGACAGGGCAAATTCTCGGGAACTTCTTCGGAAAGCCAAGGATATGAAGAAAGAGGGATTTTATGATCTTTACAAACATACTCCATGGCTTCATTGCGAAAACGAACGGCATCATTATTAAAATTCGCCACTGTAGTTCGAAATTGATTCTTCAACTTGGAATATTTATCCTCGCGAAGGTTGAGATTCTTTGCGAGCTGTGCTTTCTCAGATTCAAGTTCTTCAATCCTTGTTTGAAATCTTTTTTCGGACTCTGCAAGTAGACAACGATAAGTTAACAACTCAACACCGAATATTACGAGGTAAGAAACAAGTAAGGTATAATAAGTAACCTTCTCTCGTCGAGATATTATATCTTTAACCAAGGAAGTATGCTCGGTATGAAGACTAACATCAACACCTAAGTTATTCCTGGCATTATCTAAGATTTTCGCAGCCCAAGCGAATTCGTCGTCATTATTTATAATAAGAAGTGAACGAATTTGATTTTCTCGCTCATTAAGTAAGGAGTTCTGGCGAAGCAATTCATCTCGCTCCATTTGCACTTCGAGAAGGGACTTTTGAAATGTTGCTAATGCCTGGGCACCATTATTAGTAATGCGATCTTTGTCATCTATATGGTCACTAATTTTCTTCCTTAAAATTTTGGTTTCCTCATGAGATTCGAGGTACATTTGCTTAAACTGGTTGGCTATACTTAAACTAGATCTGTGCTCAATTTCTAAGAGGCGGTACTTGGTTTGGAGTTCATTTAATGAAAGAGGATTAATTCTGCTTGACGAACTACTTAAAGAGTTGTTGAGATGAGCGAGAAGAGTGTCACTATCCATAGGCTCAGGAAATGAATGGAGAAGAATAGCTTCTTCGGAGAGGTTATATACATCTGCGAAAATGATAAGTCAGGTAGCAACAGGAAATTGGCAAGATGAGAATAATAAGAGAGAAAAAAAAATTTATACCATAAAGTTGTTGATTAGCGTTCTGGAGAGTGGTAACTTTGTCCTTCTGAGCAGAAAACTCAGTTTCCAATTGTTGGATCTTTTCGCGAGATCTCGCAGATTCGACTTCTAATTCTTTGATCCTTGTGCAAAATTGGGTATTCTTCTTCAATTGAATGTTATACCTCCTCTCAAGATCTGAGGCAACCACAAAAGAAGTTTTTCCAGCCTGCGAAGAAAGATAAAAAGGTTATTAAGATATAAGTTAAAAACTGAAGTTGGAGGAGAAATATGAGTTCGAACATACCAACGAATTAAGTGCATTTAAGAAGCTAGGGGATACAGATCTAGAAACTCCTTTGAAAGAGTCATTGCCATCCAGCAGTGTAGCATTACATATGGTGGCGAGGTTCTCGCATATAGAAGTCAATTGAGTATCTCCAATTCCTTGAAGAGAATCCGAGAAGATGCTGAACAATTGATCCATAGGAGAATTGGCTGATTGAGCTTCATTTTGGAAAGTTGAATCCAAAACATTATCATTATCATTTTCATCGGAAGACTCGAACTTGAGCTAAGATGAGAGGAAGGCCGAGCTTTTCGCTTCTTAGATGGTGGAGCGAAGACTTATCCTTGCGTACATTGGCTTTAGTTTTGCCTTTAACCTTCGTAGCTATCGTTTCCTCAGCGTCAACCTTTGCATACAAATGAAGATAAGAAATAGAGGCAACAATATTGTCAAGTAATACAAAAAGGATATTTCTTACTTCATCCGTAAGCGATCGAAGTATTGCCAAGGTGCTTGCCAGTGGATTTGCCTTATAACTTTTTCTCAGTTTGGCAATCTGGAAAATTTACAAACTCAATGAATACAAGAGGAAAGAGGGATTGCAAAAGCAAACTATGGAGACATACCTCTTTCGTCTCCTCGGGCCACTTAAATTCCCAAGGATGATAGCCTGCGAGATTTGCAGGGAGTACATGCGAACCTGCTATGTAAGGTCCACTTAAGAGCAAAGGAACAACCCACCACCTCTCATCTTTAGAGTGGCGAGGAGTAGTGTTCTTACCCGAATGCCAGTCGATATCTTGCATGAGTAATTTATCCCCAGGGATATTATCTTTCCTTTTCAACCGAGCGCCCCAGCGAGATTTCTTATTTCTCATACCAATTACTTCATAATTTTCAAAAAAGCTTTCTACAGTATATCTCTCAGGGATTATTTCTAAATTTACGTACTCGGGGTCTCTGACATCGTTAGGATATAGAGATCCTTTGCCAGCACCACGACTGGCAAACTCAAGCATTAGACGGATACAATCGCCGCATAATTGATAGATAGCTCGCGAGAAGTTCGGATGGGAAAGGATTTCATAAAAGAGTGGCATCTCAGGATCATATAAAGGAATGGGAAGTCCTGCGAGAAGTTGACCTAGCGAAACAATAATCTTGTGATCATCACATTGATGATCAGAAAAAAGCTTGGCAGTGAGTATAGATGAACATCCTTGATTAGGAATGGTAGAAAGGGTGAAACCTTTATCCTGCAACTTTTTCTGAGTCTCAATAAAGCGAGGCTTGTACATACGACTAAGTGAAGCCATCATCAATATGGGAAGGGATAAAGAATCGAAAATTAAGATATGATAAAAAAAGATCGAAGATTTGCAGAAGCGCAGCTTGCGGAAGAAGAAGATAAAAGAAAAGTTGCAGAGAGAAGACGAAAGAGGAAAAGAGAAAGATATGAAAAATATATATAGAGAGAAACACCCTCGGGGGAAACGAGAGAATTTAATGTGAGAAGGGACGTGAATGGTCAAGAATAAACGATTGAAAGAGACGTGTCGGGAATAGAATGGAGGAGTAGACATCGTAATAAAGTCCGTATGGAAAGATGAAATGAAACAAGTACGGATAAACAAAGTTGCGGCGGTTCAAAAATATTGATTCTCATGACATTCTCTTCTTCGCAGAGAAGCCATGAGAAGAGGCAAGATGTAGGATCATAATATCGCCACAACAACAATTCGCGAAGACAACGGATAACAACATTAAGAGTGAGTCGCAGAAGGTTAAATATAAATGACGCACTGAACGACGACAGGAGGACATGAAACCTGGCGAAAGTTAAGAAGTGTCGCGAGTATGAATATTTGTACGTCTGCGACACTTCGCGAGACATTCCCGAAAATAAAGGACGGCTTAGCTGTCATTCACTATGTATTACCCTATATAAAGGGATGAGCGAATTTGTTGAAAGGGGGTTCTTTTGGGG
Organism: Papaver armeniacum; assembly: GCA_023531295.1. NCBI lineage: Eukaryota > Viridiplantae > Streptophyta > Magnoliopsida > Ranunculales > Papaveraceae > Papaver > Papaver armeniacum. The sequence goes on along the minus strand of JAJJWW010016394.1, from coordinate 33,908 downwards.
AGGAAAAAGCAAGTCATTAGGAGAGAGAAACAGAACGAATGTTAGTGAGATCTTAAGTGTAATTCCATTTTCCTGTGTAAACATTTCTAAGAAAATTATTAATAAATAATCATAATTGTTCATCTATTATCTTTGGAATGGATTAGTTAAACAAAATATAGTGAGGGGTGTATTGTGGGATTTCCTGCAACTACAGTACACTAATAATGATATCGACAAGATAAAAAAACAATTCCAAGAAAGTAGCTTCCGGAAGTTGAAGGAGTTTAAGGAGGATGATTGGTTGCTTTTTGGTATACATAAAAACGTCTCGCATTGGGCAATACGTTTCATGATGAAACATCTCGCATTGTTTAAAAAGTAAAAAAAGTATGATGACCCGAACACTCTTTGTAAGTGTAGGATAATGAAGGCTATCGGAATTCCATGTCGTCATATGCTTGGTAGGTATAAAACTCCCATTCCTCTTGATGATATCGATCCCTATTGGAAGCAATTATCTTTCAAACCGGCTCCAAGAGAAGATCCCGATGAAGAGTTTGGCGACATGGAACTTGGGAGAATAATCCTCGAAAAGTACCCCAAGTTGAATAGGTTGGACAAACAAACTATGAAGCACAAGTTGATGCCGATAGTTTACCCTTTTATGGAAGAACTTGAAGAACCGGAGAAACAAGATCCTAATGGTAGACCAACTACTAAAAAGACGAGGGCGGAAGAAAGAGAACAAATCAAAGAGTTTTTGAGTACAAATTGCGATCAAGATCAATCCGAAGGAGAACAAATCAAAGAGTTTTTAAGTAGAAATAGTGATCAATCCAAAAGGGAAAACATTAAAGAGCATTTGAGTACAAAGTGCGATCCATCCGGACATGTTTATACCGAGGCGCAATACAAGGAGGAGCCCACTAAAAAGAAAAGAGGTCGTCCAAGGAAGGATTCAACTACGCCAACGGTCTCTAACTTGAATACAAATGGCACTCTACCTTTTGAGAGTCAAGCAAGCGTGGAATTTGTTGGAAAGAAAAGGGTCGGCCAAAGAAGGATTTAACTACACCAACCGTCTCTAACTTGAATACAAATGGAACTCTACCTCTTGAGAGCCAAGCAAGCCAAGGAGATGTTGCGAAGAAAAAAGGTCGTTCAAAGAATGTAGTACAACCGGTGTTGCAAAAGTATCGCACTCAACTCCCTCCAATTATTCAATATTTCGTGATTGGTACCGACGATGTTCCGAAAGATGGAAATTGTGGGTTTCACGTTATCTCACAACAATTGGGACACCTAAGTGGAGCGGTTGAAGAGAATCTCACCCAATGCCAATACATTAGAAAGAAGATGGCCGCTCGACTAGAAAACGACAAGGAGTTCCATATCTCAATGATTCTAGAAGGTTCCATGGAGGAGAAAGAAGCAACTTTCAAAGGTTTGCTAACTAGTGTTAAAGGCCCGGAGGGAAACACACCGATCAAATGGGAGCATTGGTTGAGAATGCCGGAGTGTGGCCATCTATTGGCAGATACTTGGAATTGCGTGGTACATTTTTTTTTAGTGGGGGACTATCTATAGCATTTGCACCGAAACATGCGGTTTGCGTGGACCAACTCAAGCATAGAAGAATTGTCATGGCTTTGGTGGATAAAAATCATTTTATTGGTCTACAACTCAATAAGGAATGTCCATTACCTCCTCTATGTAGGTTTAGTTTGTGGGAGAAGTTCACAAACAACAAGAGCAAGGAATGGATGAAAATTTATGAGGACAACATGGCCCTTTGGAATGTTATAGATGAGTCTAGGGAATGTCCCATAGATTTGACTAAAGGAGGTTCAATAGGTTTGAATGAACTCCCTCCAATAGATTTGAGTGAGGAGTGATTATGATTAGGGAATAAAGCAACTTTTTGTGTAGTGTACAATGGAGTACTAGACAAAACATTCGTACATTTTGGAGTACTTTTGTAATCGCATGTGTGTTTTGTGTAATGTACTTTGGAGTGCTACAAATGAATGAAATGGATGTGTTTTTTTGGGTGTATTCTCATTTGTTCGCATCATTATTATTACCAAACCTCGCCGGCTCTCCTGTGGTCGGCACGGTATTATTTCGTCGAGCTACGCCGCAATGCATGACAGTACAGGAAAAAGCTGCCTGATATGGCCGGCAAGGTCAGGCTTCTGGCAAGTTGCCGGCGCTTTATACGCCGGCAATGTTTATGAAATTTACCATGCCGGCTAATAACTCCCTTAAAAAGATTGTTCCTGGATGTTTTTTTCTATTAAGCCGGCAGGTTCCTGGTTTTGCTAGGTTGCCGGCTTTTATTGCTTGCAAGACTGGTATTGAGGAGAACCATGCCGGCGAAGAACTCCCTCAAAAATTGTTCATGAATGTTATTTTCTATAAAGCCGGTAAGGTGTATTATAATATCCATGCCGACAGAACAACCGTCGGAAAGCTTTTAATATAGGATAATGCCGACTATGAGGGCGCCGGCAAGCTTATAATTTAGGACAATGCCGACTATATATCGGATACAAACCTTAATTAAAGCATACAAACGTTAAAAACTTAACCCTAACACATTTGGGACATACATAGTATCTTTTACCGGTACACAATTTCTTAGGAGAGGTAATTAGCTTCATCTTACCGTCGCAACATGGATTTGTGCATGGTAGAAGGTTGATTTTAGCAACTTCATCTTCATACGGAGCTACGCGCTCATCTATCCAATAGAAAAACCCACAACAAGTGTATTTCGAAGCATACGGCCGATATACACCTCCTATTGCAGCTTTCATGAGAAATAAGAATCCCTTACAACCTTCAATAGTGCATTTGCTTCCTTCAAAGGGACAATCGTTTGCAAAATGACCACTAAGTGTACAAAGACTACAAATATTTGGTGGTGAAACTTCCATTCTTTATGCAAGGTTGAAGATGAAGTTGGGAATGCTTTTATAATAACAACATACCTAATATCTTGATTTTGAAATTTCTAGCCGTTGAGCATTCAATGGGTTGTACTTTGTACCTAAAAGGTGCAACTAACATTTAGGTCGGCAAGGTATAGATTTCATACCATGCCGGCCTCAAGTACTTTGTCTAAAACTGCATAAACAATATAATAACTTCTAAAGCAACTAAAACTGAAAATTAAAATAAGTTTAACAAGTCTCAAACCACAATCTAAGAGTTCAAAACATAATGAAAGAGTTCAAACCACAATTTAAGTTTCTAAACCAAGTGAAACATAATAAAGTTTAAGAATTTCATGGATTATTCTCATTGTTGTTATCTTCCTCCCCATCACTAGCTTTTTCACCGGCATCAGCTTTTGCTTTTCCCTTCCCCTTCACTGGACCTATGTAGTCACCATCCTCATTGTGATAGGGGTTCACTCCAGAAAAGTCACATGCCCTGAAAAAAGTTCTTGGATCAACCTCCTCTTCTTCCTCCTCCGATGATGTGCATTCTTCATAGTTGAGGGGATTGCTAGGACTGTTCATAAACCTTAGAAATTCTTCTGGATTTTCCTTACCCATCAAACATAACTTTCTAAACGTAAAATTCTCTTCAGTTTCATTTTTAGGTTCTTCTAAATTGGGATAAATTGTGTTCAAATATTCAAATAGCTCTTCTGCATTGTTAACAAGACAAGGTAGTTCTTCTTTTGTTTCCACTGGGAACCTAAACAATGCACAAATAAGATATATGAAAACAAACAACACAACACTGTTGATCTTATTCCGCTAGCCGGCAAGGCCGATAAACTAAACACTGCCGACTACAGTAGAGTCGGGAAGGTGTTAACCAACTACCATACCGACGAATACACCGCCGGAATGGTTCTATTTATGAAAGACACCGACTAATAACTTAGGAAATTAAGGTTTCTGATGCCTAACGTCGGCATGGTACAAGTCAAAAACCACGCCGACAAAATATAACCCGCATGGTTGGTTATTATACCTGCCGCCCCGGTTATTGTCCAACAGTCGCCATGGCTACGATGAAAAGTCGGCATGTTATTCATCCCGAGACCCTTCCTACGCTTTGAAAATACAAATGGCCGCGTGTTGTTCAACTATCGACCTTGCCGGCCCACAAATCTGAAAATCAAAATTTTCGATTTCTAACCTAATCTAACAATCATATACAACAAAACAATAATGGGTTTGAGTTTATAAATCACTTACAATCTTCTTTTCGCCTTTTGAGGTTTCTTTTCAAAGACCCTTCAAGGATTGGATTTTCGGGTTTGCTAGTTCCAACCTTTCCCTTACCTTTTCCCTCGATTTGGATCTTTTCATGTTACCAGTTGAATCTCTCTTGCTTTCTTTGGATCGTTTAGAATCAACCATTTTACTGTAGAAAATCAAAATTGAAAATTTTGGTTGATTTTAGGTTTTGGAATGAAATAGAAGAGGAGAGGGTTTAGAGAAGAAGAATGAAAGAGAAGTGGAGAGGGTTTAGAGAAGAAGGATTAGTGGAAGATTAATCAGTTTTTAGTTTTTAAGTTTAGGGTTTAGTTTTAGGTTAATTAGTGTAGGGGTATTAAAGTAACTTTACCACGTTTTGGCCTCCCCTTAGTAAGGGCACATGTCCATTTAAATTTGGTATACCCCAATTAGTTTGGGTATACCCCAATCAAGCCAGGTTGATTAAGGTTAAATTAATAGATGATTTTTTTTTTTAAAAAAAAGTAGAATTATTGAGTGATTAAAGTAGTAGAAGAAGAAGAAGATGGAGATTTTTTTTTTTTTTTTTTTGAGATCGGTGAATATGGAGAAAAACATCCTTTTGGTATTGAGGTATGCTTTTAACTTAGTTAATGTTGTTATAAATGACCTAAAATATCTTCAAAATGAAAATCGTAAGAAAAAATTTCAACTAGGTCAACATAGTTCGGTTATATTATATGATGAACATGTAACCAAACTTTCTGCAAATGTAGTTCGGTTAATAAATCCAAAATACACAGGTTGCCGAACTGGCTTTTAATGGAGGTTTTGATGAGTTCGGTTAACAGGTTCCAGGATAGGTAACCAAACTTTTATTCCAGAGTATACATAGTAATGTTCGGTTTCCGACATTAATTTTCGACTAAACCGAATGAGTCTTCAAACTCTGATTCTCCATTGAGAAGAAAAAAATAGCCCATAAAACTGCTGCCACATTCATAATCCACATCCCCTGATCTTGTTGGTGAGGATTTGCAAAATATTGATATGAAACATCTTCAACAAAATGGTTAAATCTGATTTCAGAAACCATTCATCAAAAAAAAAATATTAGAGTGAAGTTCGGTTAGCAAATTTTTTTTTTTTGCAAACTAACCGAACTCAACATATTAATTTTCAGAGAAGCGTTCGGTTAGCATTTTTTTTTTTTTGCGAACCAACCGAACTCAACATATTGATTTTCAGAGAAGGGTTCGGTTCGGTTAGCAATTTTTTTTTTGCGAACCAGCCGAACTAAGCATTTGTTGTTTGAATACAAGTGTTCGGTTAAAGGAAAAAAATTCCAATTAACCTAACCAACCGAACACAATATATTGGTTTTCAATGAGGAGTTCGGTTAAAACTATTTTTTGCGAACCAACCGAACTCGGAGTTCGGTTACGAAAAATTAAATTCGTGATAACTGAAGTGTTATTCGTGTTCTTGGTTTCAGAATGTTCGGTTACAAAACTAGTTTTTTAAAAACTATTCCTAACCGAACATGCCACTTTAACTTCCATTAAACCATATTTTGATGATTTCTACTCAATTTTCCCAATCAAAAAACGAATTAAAAAGATTGATGGGTTTTTCAATCGAACGAGGAACGTCAAGGAAAGAGAGAAGAAGAAGAGAATAATTTTTTTTTCAAAACTAAAAAATTTCGATTCCCCTCATGTTTTTGTTTTTTATTTTGATTTTCATTTTGGTTAATAGATTCATTTAGATTAGATGTATATGATTAGATGTATATAGTTATTAGGTTAGTTTTAATTTAAATTAAAGTAAAGGGTAAATGTGTATTTACCTAACTTTAGGACACCCCTTATAAGTATAGGGAGGTTGTCCTAATAAGACCATGGTCCCCCCAAAAAAAAAAACCATGGTCCCTAAAAAATGGTTCTTTGTGAGGAATGTTGGACGCCCTTTTTCGTTCCCTCCCTAGTTTGAGGCCTATTAGGCCGAGTCCAGTGGACATATTATGTAACAAAACCAATATCATCAAAAGGCTAGGCATAAGAAAAAGCAGTGATCATAAAAAGGCACTTCTCATGAAAAGAATATGGAATTTACATGAACAATCTAACTCCATTTGTGGAAGTCTCTATAGTGAAAAATATATCAATCAACAACCAATTTTACAGGGCATTGATACCAGACAGTCTTCCTCTAGTGCTCAATGGAAACAATTAGCTTCACTCGTCCCTTTCATGCAACAATTGATTTTTCATCGCATTGGAAATGGGTTATCAACACCAATAGAAGCCAATTGGATTTCACACTCCTCAAACCTAGACCCAGCTTAATATTACCCTATCCGAGAAGTAGCTGATATCATTGATCTGATCTCTCATAACTGGAACCAGGAAAAATTAAACATCATATCCAATCTTACAGCTCAAAAAATAATAAACATCCACCTACCCCAAGATAACCCCGAGGACCAAATAATCTGGCCCCACTCAAAATATGGAAATACATTACTTCATCGGGATACAAATGTCTAACCCAGGTCAACCTACTCAAAACCTCCTCCCACCTACAAAATTCTTGTGGACTTTACTGTAACACCACGAAAATTTTCCTAAGGCTTTAAGCCCTAGCCCAACCCATTGTGGGGCCATTATATAACATGGTTAGTTATCCCTTAGTGGAAGAAGTGAGCATATATAGTAGATTCTAGGGAAAACATTAGATATTTTGAGCATGAGAACCACGTGTAAGGCATGAGCAGCAGGGGGTGTTTTCACCTTTTTCTGTCTTCTATAAACTTTGTTTTTCTTTCCAAAAATCTATATGCTTCTGTTTTTGTTTTCCACTCAAACGATCTCAAACAAGAGAAGAAATTGTAGCTTTGAAAATTGAAATTCGAGTTCAACCCATCAGCGGTTTGTGGCTGAATTTGTACTCTGCAAAGGTAGGGGGTTTTTCTCACCGAATTGATTTAATCTTCAATTTGTGCGACTTTGTTTCTAATCCTTAAGTTTGATGATTTCCTTTTTATAAAGCATGTTTCTAGAAAAATAAGAAATGGGTTTTGTGTTGTTTCACTTGTAAATTGATTCCACTGTGAAACTTGTTGAAATACTTCTTATCAATTTGAAAAAACTTAATCAAAGTGGTGTGCTTGATACTTGCCCTGACTTGGTTCAAAATCCATGATTTGGTGTTGGATTTTAAATGAGTTTGTAAAATTTACAATACAAGAAGTATATATTTCCTTCTTGAAGATTAGGGATGGTTTGAATTTATCTAAGTTCTTATTTCACCAAAAATTCAAAACCCCAATTGAGTTTGAAAGATAGCCCATAGCATGTTTGTGAAAAGAACCTCAAATTTCTGAAAACGTGATTTTGGTCGTGTCCTATTGGGAATTTTCGACATGGCTATGCATATTATTACCTTTCTTATCATTTTTATGTTATAGAGGATTTTCTCAGCTTTCCAACAAGACAAAATTTGCTGAAATCCATCAACTAATGAATTTTACACGAATTTTCGAATAGAGACTTGCGAAACTGGGAATTTCTGAACTTAGTGTTGCTGTCCTGTTTGTTAGAGACTTTCCGCCATAGTTATGTAACTCTTTGTTGTTACTTGTCATTTTTATTCGAAAGAGGGTTTTCTCAGCTTTTCAACAAGACCAGATTCGCCGAATTCCACTGTCTAATAAATTTCTTACGAATTTTTGAATGAACACTAACGAAACTGCAATTTCCTGAAAACGTCATCCATGTCCTGTTTTAACGAGGCTTTTACACGCAGATTCTTACCTTATTAATTTCGCTTATAATTTTTATGTTAAATAGAACCTTTTCAGTTTTCTAACGAAACCGAATTTGCCTTATTCCATCTCGTGATGATTTTTGTATGGATTTTAGATTATAGACTATCAAAAGTGCAATTCCTGAAAAATGTGATTCACTGTCCTATTTGGAAGAGACTTCTCGGCATAGCTATGAAACTATTTATTTTTGCTTATCATTTTTATATTAAATAAGACTTCCTTAACTTTCCAATGAAACCAAATTTACTGAATTCCATTGCATAATGAATTATGTACGAATTTTTGATTGGAAACTGCCAAAACTGAAATTCCAGAGATACATGATTTATGTCCTGTTTTGTCGAGATAATTTTACATAGCTATTAACTTCGTTACTGTTGTCTATAATTCTTATGGGATAGATAGTTGTCCCTAGTTTCCAACGAGACCAAGTTTGCAATATTGCGTCGTTAAATGAATTTTGTTTGAATTTCGAAATATAAGCACTCGAACACATCTAATTTTCTAATTTTTGTCGTATACTTGCCGTTTTAAATCCTTGTATTCACCTTCTCATGGGCAGTATCACCACCTACTTTGGATTGCAATTTATCTCATCATTTATGGATGATTGTCTTTAATCTTGGCATTTGAAATATATTAGTCATGTACTTATGGTTTGGCATCTTGGTAAGTGTTGCTTACTTCCTTGGCTAACTTTGAATGGGCTCTTGAGTTCTACTGAATTGAGTTTGTTATATTGTACAAGGAGCTGCGTACTTCCTGTTTTCTTTTAAGTATATTACACTCTCAAAAGTGTTTCCTGGTAGCATTTGGGAAAGTTATTTTTGGATCCTACAGCATTTGTTTAAGCTTGTAGCCATGCGTTTTGCGAGATACATGACTCTACTATAGGACTGTCAGGCCTTAATTGGCACCCCATCTACGGATGGCAACCCGAAAAACCGTTTGTTTGATAACGGTGGCTGGTATCGGACTACCCTGACAACGGCGTTCGCCGAAGGATTAGTAGAGTACCTTATTTGTTATTTACAACTCCAAATTTTTGTTATCGATTGATTTGTTTAAGGATTTACATTTTGGTAAATTATTATACCTCCTGCTCTTGCCTATGCCTTTATATTTTTATGTCAACATTTCATACTAAACTGCTATATCCCCTACTGAGTTGTGGCTCACTCCTTTTAGTTTTGTTTTCCACAGAGTACGAGCGGAGCTTGCAGCAGTAAGCCGAGTAGAGCTTACAGCAGGCGTTAACGCGTCGAAAGTTAGTACTTTGTTGTTTATAATTTGTATATCACGGGGTTTGCTGGGGTAATTAGAGAAGCAAAACATCCATGCCTATTTTCTTGTCGTTTTATTTTGGCATTGTAGGCTTAGCCCATGTGTTGATGTGAATATATAAGCTAAGATGTTTGCAAAGTTTGTAAGTAAGAATTCTGAATATGTAGTTTTCATCGATGCCGATCCATGCCTTTCTCATTTTGTTTAGCTTTGATGTATCACAGACCTTGCATATTTGGGGTTACTACAGACCTTACGTATTTGTGGTTTCTACATATTTGGGGTTTCTACTTATACGTTCATCACTAAGTTATGGATTTGTTTTCAAGTGTACTTAGCTGTGTCTTCCTCTTTATTGTAATTTAATGAGTTTGTTAAACTGCCTAATGCATGCATACTTTCTCCACCACTTTGGCATTTTTCTGTCTATACTGCTAACTCTTTAGATCCCTACCACTTAGTACCACTAAACTAAGTTTTCAAGATGTTATCGAAATCCACGATAGTAGACGGTGTTTAATTTGTTAAAATGTACTTTGTGCTTAAAGTTTCTTTTAAAATGAATTGATGTTTACTGTGTATTTACTATGTCATTCTACATTAAGCATTACTTTTAGATTTATTTAGTCAAAGCTTAGAATCGGACCAAATGGTTTCCCTAAAATTTTCAGTGTACATTTTTAAAGATCCTGTTCTGGTTAAGCTGCTTAAACATAGTGTTGTAATTCGTCCATATGAATTGTTGCTTTGTGAGAACAGTACCTATTTTTTTTTTTAATATTTTACTAAGATAGCTTATTTGTGTGTTCTTTATCTATATTTCCTAGTACCCAGTATCAAAATAATAATAATTGTAAAGATCTTTTGGCTTGCCGTAGCTGCGACAAGAAATTCTCATTTCTGTTTTTTTGTTTATTGGTATCAGTCTTTGGGACTTGTTAAGTACTAAAAATGTATATATATATATATATTTGAGCGACGTACCGTGAGTTTGGCCTTGCTGATGGGTTGAAATCCAACCCGTTAGAGGTTAAATTTGCTGTCCGTCACAGTTGGCATCAGAGCTCATGTTCCGATTTACCGGGCTGTGTTGGTTTTCTTGTTTGAATATGTCATTTGATTATTTCATTTTGTCTTGGGGTGTTGGGGGAAAGCCAGAAACCGTGATATACATATTACATCGCTTGTTAGTAATGAACATTACTAACATTTTCTAACACTTGTAAATGTATTTGCATTGTGAAGATGCCTCCGAGAGTCCTGAAGCTTAAGGGTGTTGCCGCAGCAAAAAGTGGTAAAGCCAAAAATCTTGCTGTTGCAAAAATGATGAAAGCAAGTTGTGAAGTATTTGCAGAATCCGTCCAAACCATGGCTGGTGTTATTGAGAACCAGAACCAGTCACGACCTAGTAATGTTATAGACTTAAAAGAATTCAGGAAAGTGGTTGGTGAGAGAGCGTTCCATGGCAATCAAGAACCCGTAGAAAGCCGAAAAGTGGTTAAAGGGGATAAAAAAGGAGTTTGACGCACATTTAGTGGCTGAGGAAGATAGAGTACGCTTTGCTACATATATGTTTCAGGGTAATGCAGACGATTGGTGGGAATCCGAAAAGCGAATGGGATACGAAACAAGTATGTAATGGGCGCAGTTCGAAAAGTTGTTTCTTGACAAGTATTTCCACCTACAATCGATCCTCGAAGTGTGTTGAGTTTGCTACTTTGAAGCAAGGGACCATGACGGTTACTCAGTTAGACAAGAAATTTAATGAACTCCAACGTTACGGAAAACATCTTGTCGAGACCCAGGAATTAAAGGCTTGCAAGTTGGAAGATGCATTGAAGCCAGGAATCCGTGCCTAGGTTGTTCCTCTACAACACCCAACATATAAGAAGGTTTTGGGAGCCGCGTTAGCTATCGAAGCTAACTGGATAAAAGCACAGAAGGAAAGGGAAGAAAGTGAGCCGAAAAAGAAGAAGAATAACGACGATCCATCCTCTCAACAGAAACGTCCTCGTTTTGATCCTCCTAGTTCTGAGCATACCATCAACAAAGACAAGGTAAAGGGTTGCTTCCGATGTGGAGAAGACCACTTTATCAAAGATTGCCCGATTCCAGCACCACCGAAGCCGCAATACGTGAATCATCCTCAACCACCGAATGTACTGAAACAGAATTTTCATGAGAGACAACCTTACCAACCACGTACTAGTGTGCCACCCTTCCAGCCAAGAAAACCAAATGATCAAGGAAATTAAATCATATTTCTGAGGTTAAGGCGGAAGCAGAAAATTCTGTAATCGACGGTAACTTCTTAATTCATAGTTCTCGCGTTAAATTCTTATTCGTTACGGGTGTGATTCACTCATATGATCACAATTCTTTTGTCGATTGTGAATTTGGGGGACCAAATTCTTTTTTTAGTGGGTAATGGTGTAACACCACGAAAATTTTCCTAGGGCTTTAAGCCCTAGCCCAACCCATTGTGGGGCCATTATATAACATGGTTAGTAACCCTTAGTGGAAGAAGTGAGCATATATAGTAGATTCTAGGGAAAACATTAGATATTTTGAGCATGAGAACCACGTGTAAGGCATGAGCAGCAGGGGGGTGTTTTCACCTTTTTCTGTCTTCTATAAACTTTGTTTTTTTTTCCAAAAATCTATATGCTTCTGTTTTTGTTTTCCACTCAAACGATCTCAAACAAGAGAAGAAATTGTAGCTTTGAAAATTGAAATTCGAGTTCAACCCATCAGCGGTTTGTGGCTGAATTTGTACTCTGCAAAGGTAGGGGTTTTTCTCACCGAATTGATTTAATCTTCAATTTGTGCGACTTTGTTTCTAATCCTTAAGTTTGATGATTTCCTTTTTATAAAGCATGTTTCTAGAAAAATAAGAAATGGGTTTTGTGTTGTTTCACTTGTAAATTAATTCCACTATGAAACTTGTTGAAATACTTCTTATCAATTTGAAAAAACTTAATCAAAGTGGTGTGCTTGATACTTGCCCTGACTTGGTTCAAAATCCATGATTTGGTGTTGGATTTTAAATGAGTTTGTAAAATTTACAATACAAGAAGTATATATTTCCTTCTTGAAGATTAGGGATGGTTTGAATTTATCTAAGTTCTTATTTCACCAAAAATTCAAAACCCCAATTGAGTTTGAAAGATAGCCCATAGCATGTTTGTGAAAAGAACCTCAAATTTCTGAAACGTGATTTTGGTCGTGTCCTATTGGGAATTTTCGACATGGCTATGCATATTATTACCTTTCTTATCATTTTTATGTTATAGAGGATTTTCTCAGCTTTCCAACAAGACAAAATTTGCTGAAATCCATCAACTAATGAATTTTACACGAATTTTCGAATAGAGACTTGCAAAACTGGGAATTTCTGAACTTAGTGTTGCTGTCCTGTTTGTTAGAGACTTTCCGCCATAGTTATGTAACTCTTTGTTGTTACTTGTCATTTTTATTCGAAAGAGGGTTTTCTCAGCTTTTCAACAAGACCAGATTCGCCGAATTCCACTGTCTAATGAATTTCTTACGAATTTTTGAATGAACACTAACGAAACTGCAATTTCCTGAAAACGTCATCCCTGTCCTGTTTTAACGAGGCTTTTACACGCAGATTCTTACCTTATTAATTTCGCTTATAATTTTTATGTTAAATAGAACCTTTTCAGTTTTCTAACGAAACCGAATTTGCCTTATTCCATCTCTTGATGATTTTTGTATGGATTTTAGATTATAGACTATCAAAAGTGCAATTCCTGAAAAATGTGATTCACTGTCCTCTTTGGAAGAGACTTCTCGGCATAGCTATGAAACTATTTATTTTTGCTTATCATTTTTATATTAAATAAGACTTCCTTAACTTTCCAATGAAACCAAATTTACTGAATTCCATTGCATAATGAATTATGTACGAATTTTTGATTGGAAACTGCCAAAACTGAAATTCCAGAGATACATGATTTATGTCCTGTTTTGTCGAGATAATTTTACATAGCTATTAACTTCGTTACTGTTGTCTATAATTCTTATGGGATAGATAGTTGTCCCTAGTTTCCAACGAGACCAAGTTTGCAATATTGCGTCGTTAAATGAATTTTGTTTGAATTTCGAAATATAAGCACTCGAACACATCTAATTTTCTAATTTTTGTCGTATACTTGCCGTTTTAAATCCTTGTATTCACCTTCTCATGGGCAGTATCACCACCTACTTTGGATTGCAATTTATCTCATCATTTATGGATGATTGTCTTTAATCTTGGCATTTGAAATATATTAGTCATGTACTTATGGTTTGGCATCTTGGTAAGTGTTGCTTACTTCCTTGGCTAACTTTGAATGGGCTCTTGAGTTCTACTGAATTGAGTTTGTTATATTGTACAAGGAGCTGCGTACTTCCTGTTTTCTTTTAAGTATATTACACTCTCAAAAGTGTTTCCTGGCAGCATTTGGGAAAGTTATTTCTGGATCCTACAACATTTGTTTAAGCTTGTAGCCATGCGTTTTGCGAGATACATGACTCTACTATAGGACTGTCAGGCCTTAATTGGCACCCCATCTACGGATGGCAACCCGGAAGACCGTTTGTTTGATAACGGTGGCTGGTATCGGACTACCCTGACAACGGCGTTCGCCGAAGGATTAGTAGAGTACCTTATTTGTTATTTACTGACTCCAAATTTTTGTTATCGATTGATTTGTTTAAGGATTTACATTTTGGTAAATTATTATACCTCCTGCTCTTGCCTATGCCTTTATATTTTTATGTCAACATTTCATACTAAACTGCTATATCCCCTACTGAGTTGTGGCTCACTCCTTTTAGTTTTGTTTTCCACGAGTACGAGCGGAGCTTGCAGCGATGTTTCGAGTAGAGCTTACAAAGACAGGCGTTAACGCGTCGAAAGTTAGTACTTTGTTGTTTATAATTTGTATATCACGGGGTTTGCTGGGGTAATTAGCACTACACCAAATTCCCGATTAGTAACGAGAATTCATACCCGCTTTGGGGCCGTTACAAATTTTGTTACAAATGGCCGTTACAAAAAAATCGTAACAGGCTGAAGCCGTTACTAAATTTAAAAAAAATCGTAACAGGGCCAAGCCGTTACGAATTTTTTTATAGGCGTGCCACTCACACGCTTGGTCACACTTGGGTCGTAACACTTGCAGTTTGTGCATGTGCCATTCATATGCTTGCTATTCTTTTTCAACCCAAGAATCGTTGAACTACAGGATATATCATCCCCTCCCCTAACCTAGATAATATTTTCTCTGCTCTCGACTTTTCATTTTCACTTTCATTTCTTTTCTATTTTCTACCGCGCCTCCCTTTTCTTCCGTCTCAACTGCAGATTAATCATTCGATATTTGAAGAACTAATCTTCAATCGTCTGCTCATCGAGTTTAGGGTTTTGATTTAAGTTTCTATCTGTGTAAGTCATCATCAGTTGGGTTTCATAATCTGTTAAATTAGATTTTAGGGTTCCATCTAAATTAGGGTTTTGTTCTTGATTTGGTTTCGATTTGTAGGTGTTGTTGAATGATGTATTTGGTTTATTCGTGAGAAACAGACGGTAAATCCTACTATAATCCCTATTTCTGTATCATTAATTTCCGTTATTTCTTGATTTTTTGGTGATTTTTTTAGGCTGAAATAAATTGTTTCGATTTTGATTTACGGTTTGATGCTGAGGAGTATTCTTCGCTAGAGAGCTTCTGAAGATGGTTACTCCGATGTTGAAGTTAGGTTACTCCTATCATCCTATGGGAAATGGAATCATCATTAGATCTAACTCAAGGTTTTGATTTAGTTTTTGTGATATATTTGAATCTGAAAGTAGAGTTTTTAATCATACTGTGTTACTAAATCTGGGTTTTGTTTATTTGTTTTGATTGAAGGGTTGTGAGTATTGGTTGAAGGGTTGAGATCTCTTGTTTTTTTCCTAGAGAGCCAGTGGATTTACAAAGGGTATGTCAATAATTTTGTGTAGCAATTGATAAGCTTGATGGATCGATAGTTAATGTGATAGTTATCTAAACGAGGTTGAAATGTTTCATTTTGTAGGCAGTGACGAAAGTCTTTCGCCCGAATCGGCTTGAGACTTGCAAATTTAGGTTCGTGGACTACTACCCGAATTTTTTTGGATATAGTCTTGGTCCGAGGTTGATGCATTTCAATTCTTCTTACTGCGGATCATTTAAATTTTGTGTATTTTGATGGATGTGTTTGTGTTCAGATATGTGGGGTTGCTCAAATCAGAAGCGCATTGGCTTATGCAACCCACCCATTTTTTGCGATGATTAGCTTGATTGAGGCTTGCGACTTTAGTACCTTTTTAGCTATTAGGATCAGATGGGTGTTTGCTTTGGGAGTGTAATTCGTCTTAATCCATCATTAAGAAGCATTCAACAACCATTGAGGTGAATTATTATCAAATTTCCTTGTATCTATCAAAGTTTTGATCTTCCCTTGTATCAAGTCTTTAACTCTTTCTTACTTGGATTACTTAACTTTTGTGTATCTTGATGGATGTGTTTGTTTGCGGATATGTGAGGTTGCTCGAATCGGAAGAACATTGGTTTATGCAACCCACACATTTTTTTCGAAGCAGTGCTTCCGATTGAGGCTTGCGGTGTTAGTACCAGAAACAACTTGTTAGGAACAGAGGGTGTTCTTTGGGAGTATCATTCGTATTAATCCATCATTAAGAAGCATTGAAGCAACCATTGAGGTGAGTTATTATCATAATTTGTAGTTAATAGTCACATGATACACGAAATGTGTTTTATTAAAGGTAAAATGCATCAGGTCACTAGAGGTGTATTGGAGCAGGCATCACTGTTTGAACTTTTGTACTTCGGTTGTTTGCATGTTCTTAATGGCTTCTTATTGTATCTGTTTTACGGCTTTACCCAATCATTTTTTTGTTGCCATCCTTTCTCACGATTTTTTTTTGAACTTCACATGTAGAAGGTGAGCAATGTTATGACTAAATCAGTTTCTCTTTTGATTATTGTTACTGGACATTGGGAAAGAAAAGAAACTGGCAATCGTCTAGGAATGGGAACCAACATGTTGATAGGTGTAGAATACACCGTATTTACTTTATAGAGTTTATGCTTTCTTTGCTATTTTTCTTGTGAATTATGTACTTTACGCGTGCTTTTGAGTTTTATAGATGCAATGGAGTCGCACGGAGGAAAAGAGGAAGAAATTATCCAAATTGGGCCAAAGGGCGAAAGTGTCATCTCACAGGCGAGCTATATGTGGAGCAGGTTGAAACGCAGCGAGGGAGCGGAAGAGAATTAGGCTGTTGGTTACCTGGAACCGACAGGCCAAAGTAATTGGAGGTGGCCCTTATCCAATTCTGGGCGCTTAGAGTTAATAGCCCCTCTTACACTGCCCAAAAATTGAGAAAATTTATTTCTCAATTATTTTTCACCTGAAAACAGATCGAAACGGAGAGAGTTGTGAGGCTAGGTGGTGAAAGTGAAATTCAGAGCTACAGATTTGTTGTGAAAATTGAAGAAGACGCAGAGCAGGTAGATGGATTTATGGAGTGATTTCGGAGATGAGAGACTGAGAAGAACTGGGTATGTGTTACATCTGTGATCAGAAGAATCAATGATTGAGCTGCTGAGATCGATTTCTGTGAGTTTGTGAGATGGGTTCAAAGGAGTTGATGTTTGAATGGTTGTGAGGTCGATTGAGCCTCGATATGGGTTCTGTAAACCGAAATCGAAATCGAGAAACTGAGGTATTTGAAACCCAGGGAGAAGATAAATCAGAGATGGGTTCGAGATTGAGAGATGGAGTAGGTGGTGATGAATGATGCTGGTTTGTTATGATTGGAATTTACAGTTTGGAGGCTTTGTGCTGTCGATCTCTGAGATGAAGGAAGATTTAAAACAAGAAATTGAAGGAGAATCAGTGAGGATGCTGCTGCTGTCAATAAAGGTTGGGATTGAATCTCGACCTACAAATCTGTACATCACAGATTGTGTGAAGATGGGTTACACTTGACTTGAGTGTTGATTGCCATATGAAAGAATTAGGGTTTGAATTCAAAAGGGGTGAGCAAGAAATGGCAGAAGGCTCTCAAGGCGGGAGTTGTTGGCATCAGTGTGAGATAACTCGGGTGGAGTTAGATGGTGCTTGTGGCTAAGCCTTTGCTTTGGTGGTTGCTTTGCAAGGTCTTGCAACCGTGTTGTAATGGAATGCACTGAAGTGGAGGAACTGGTAATAGGTCTTGGTGGTGCCAGTGTCATGGAAGAGGAGAAATGGAATTCAGGGAGGCTGTTCCCATGAGCCAATGGGTCTCACGAGACAGGGAAGCTAGGAATGGCAGGTTGGAGGTAGTGAGTGTTTCGATTGATACTCGTGGTGGAGATAGCAGATGGAGGTTGGCTCTACATGGGTTGGTGTTGATGCAGGAGGAGCTGTTGTTGGCCACTATGGTGTTGTGGAATGGCTGGCCAAGGAATGGTGTTGAGAGGTGGCCTGTGAACTGAAATGATGCTGGTCTGAGCTGGAAGCGATGGCTTGAGGCAGGTGAAGTTGAATTTGAGTCTGCATTGCTGAGAGTTGCAGGTTGCCAGGGCTCGATGGTGCTGTTGTGAGTTGTTTCTATGGAGATAAGCTCATCAGGGAGGAGACAATGTTGCCTGGTGTTATGTTATTTTGCAGCTGGACTGGA
The DNA here is from genome assembly GCA_023531295.1 of Papaver armeniacum. Classification (NCBI taxonomy): domain Eukaryota; kingdom Viridiplantae; phylum Streptophyta; class Magnoliopsida; order Ranunculales; family Papaveraceae; genus Papaver; species Papaver armeniacum. Next base: position 15,898 of record JAJJWW010016394.1, on the reverse strand, counting down.
GCTGTGTTGTGCAGGTGGGCTCAATGTGAAGTTGAACTGAAATTGAGAAGGATTCTGATGGTGAAGCTCAGGGAAGAAATGGACTGGCAGCTGCTGGTACTGACTAAGGCCTGAGATGAAGATTGTGTATGAAGGTTTCAATGGAGGTTTATGAAATGTAGGCAGATGAGTGAGCTTGGTAAGGCTAGTGGTTGTAAAGGCAGGGCAATGGTTCAGGGGGAGATGCAAGTGCAGTTACAGATGAAGCTGCAGTGATGGAAAGGGTACCTGGTGGCACAATTGGCCACTGGAACTGAGCTACAGGTGCAAACTGGTCTGGTATTGCAGGTCTGAGGAAGTTGATAGCGACTTGGGCGTGGGGCGGTGGCTTTGAAAGATGATTTCTGGGAAAGTTGTCGCTTGATGGTCCTGTGAACGGAATTGACAGGGTTGACTGCTGCTGTGAATGGCTTACACGGAAGGCTTGAGCTAATAGATAGCAACTGGTGTGGTTGTCATATTATTTGGTAGTGAGCTACGAGATGCGGTGGTGGTAGCGGGTGCAACCTGGTAATGGTGTAGGGAGCATGGCACGGCAATGGCAATTTTATTGAATTGCGATTCTGAGGATGTAGAGGTGGTGTTGTTGGTGAATGAGCGCCGAATGGAGTGATGGAGAAGATGGTAGTAAAGTCTTTGATGACCACTAATGCAAAGACTGGAAGCCTTAGTAAGATGCTAACACCATCATCATGACCTCGACTCTGAGTTGAGCCATCTGATTTGACTCAGTGATCTAAACTGATCTGACTCGTTTGACCCGATCTGACTCAGCGTTGACCCGGTCGAGTTGACCCGTTGACCCGGTGACCGGGCGGACTTTGCCGGTCACCGGAGCCGACTTCCGGCGACTTTCCGGCCGATTTCCGGCCACAATAGGATTCCGGCGACCGTTTTTGGGGCGTATTTTCTACACGGGTTTCTCATCCTTGTGGGCTTGGTGGACTCTCACCTAATGGACTTTGAAGACTAAACCTAATTTTGGAAGGAGAGAAAGACTATAAAAGGGAGGTTTTCTACAACACATAAAATACCTCATATCATATCTTTTACTTGGGAATTCTTTTGGAGAGCCACTTTTGTTTTACACTTCTAGGGTTTGGTTTTGTTCTTCTTCTTCCTTGTTTATTATTGAATATTGATGATGATGAACTCCATAGCTATGAGTAGCTAAACTTATTATTGGTTATGGGATAAAAGTTGATTTCTCAACATGCTTTTGATTCAATGAATTAGTTTTGTCTCAGTAATTATTGTTTGTGATTCACAATTAATAGTGTTATAAGATTTGAAAACTTGTTAGGTTGAGTCCGGAATCAATCCGATTTGTGTTCATCTCTAGAGCTATATTAGGGTTTTCAATACGAAAAAGTTGTTTATCCCTGATTCTAAGTAGCATAATTGTGGTTAGTGCTTGTAGTGATACATCCTACTAGTCACAAGTGAATCATAACTTTTGTTAAAACGTCTAGTGCTTTTACACATTCGTTTGCATTGATGAGTCTTATTCCATAAAACTTAATGCTCTTAGGGAGTTAAACTTAATTGTGCTTTTACACTTTAGGTTGCTTTCGACGAAGAATTCACATATGCATCTTTTAATGTGGTTGTGATGAAAACAGGAATTAACGGGTTATACTTGCGATCAAGGTATCCTAGGACTTTTAATAAATACGAGATTAAAATACCAATTCTAATCATTGATGAAAATACATGTTTGTGAATGATACTATCCCTTGACCAATATTCTCTCCTTATTGATTTCTCAAACTATTTACTTTGCTTTCAACTACTTTTATTTTCTTAAACAACAAACATACCTTGGGTTATTTTAGAAACTGAAATTTACATAACAACAAACGCCTCTCTGTGGATACGAACTCTTCCTTACCTTGTGCTTCATTTAAATTTAGTGCGTAAGAAAGTGAAATTAATTTTGACGGATTGACAACCGGTCAAATTTTGGCGCCGTTGCCGGGGAGGCATACGGCTTGTTATTAAGTTTTTAGTTTCTTTTTACAATTTCTGCTTTTATCTTTGCTTTTCGTTTCTTGTCTTGTTTCTCACTTGTTTGCGAGAATTGTTTGCAGGTGCATAATCTCTGGCTACTAAGGATTGGAATTATCCAAGGTGCGGGATAGCTACTAGACGCGGCACAATACTCCAACCAAGTAAAGGCACAACGGACGAGCACGAGGAGGAAGTAGGAGAAGAGATTTTCCAACAACGAGAAGAAGAAGAAATGGGTGATGCAAATCGTTCACTCAAGGACTTAGCTTCTCATAGGCTTGATACACAACAGGGGTGTATTCAAACGAACTCTACTTTTGAGATAAAGCCGGGGTTGCTTAGAGAATTACCAAAATTCCATGGCATGGTGAATGAAGATCCTAACAAACATCTTTTGGACTTCCACACCATTGTCACGGCTATGCTTCCAAAGAAATGTTGAGGCGGATGGTGCAATGTTGAAGGTTTTCCGTTTCTCTTTAATGGATAGTGCTAAGGATTGGTTGTACTATTTACCTCCCGGAAGTGTCACAACATGGAATGGGTTGAAGAAACTCTTTTTGGAGAGATATTTTCCTGCATCAAAGGCTACTCAAATTCGCAAAGAAATTTGTGGGATGAAGCAAAACGTGGGAGAATCCTTATATGAATGTTGGGAGAGGTACAAGAGATTGGTTGCAAGCTGCCCTCACCACCAATTTAGTGACGCTATGATCATCCAATACTTCTATGAAGGACTCCAATCAAGTGATAGGAATCTTATTGACGCTGCGGGTGGTGGTGCACTAGTTAGCAAGACGGTGGCACAAGCTAGAGAGTTGATTGAAAACATGGCAGCGAACTCACAACAATTCTTAAGTCGTGGTTCGGATGTGATTCTAAGAAGGGTGAATGAAGTGAGCGAGGTGGAGGAACTTCGTCAACAAATGGGTAACATGAACGCAATGCTTCAACAAGTTGCAGCCGCGGTTGTACCAACTTCTTCTCAATCTTATGAAGACGAGCAAGCTAATGCGATCTTTCCAAATCAACAAAGACGGTATGATCCCTACTCAAACACTTACAATCCGGGATGGAGAGATCACCCCAATTTTAGCTATGCCAACAAGCAAGGTGCAATTCAACAACCTACCTTCAACTCTTCAAGTGGATTTCAACCTCAACAACAACAATTTCAACCGAGGCAACAATTTCAGCAACCTCAAGCACAACAATCACAAAATCAAGGTGCTGATATTGATGCAAAGCTTCAAACTTTTATGCAAGGTATTTCCACCATGTTCAAGGAGAGTCAACAAGAGACTAAGAGTGCTATTAAGGAGTTGCAAACACAAATGGGCTCCATGGCGGTTGATATCAACAATTTGAAGGCACAAAATAGTGGGAGACTTCCTTCTCAACCTATTAACCCAAAAGAGGGTGTCAATGCTATTACGTTGAGAAGCGGTACACAACTTGTGCAACCCGAAATTACTGATTCGGGCAAGGTGGAGACACCAAAGGAACCTGTTTTGGAGGAGAAAGTCGAGGATTCTCCCCAAACTTCTGAGGTACCTATTTCTAACTCTAAAACTCCGGTTTCTACTTATGTTCCTCCTCTACCTTTTCCTCGCAGATTTGCAAGTTCTAAGAAGGCGGAATTAGAAAAGGAGATTTTAGACGTTCTCAAAAAGATTCATGTGAATATACCACTCATTGATGCTATCAAGCAAGTTCCAAAGTATGCAAAGGTGTTGAAGGACTTGTGTACCAACAAACAAAGGCTCAAAGGTAATGAAGTGCTTAGTGTGGGGGAGAATGCTTCGGCAATCTTACAACACAAACTCCCACTTAAGTGCAAGGATCCGGGTAGTTTTGACATTCCCGTCAAAATTGGTAACACAACTTTTAACAAAGCTATGTTGGACTTAGGTGCTTCCGTTAATGTTATGCCTGCGTCAATGTATAATTCACTTGATCTTGGTCCTCTTAAAAAGGCTGAAATTGTATTGCAATTAGCCGATCGCTCTAATGTTTACCCAATGGGTATTGTTGAGGATGTTCTTGTGCAGGTTAATCAACTTGTATTTCCTGCGGACTTTTGTGTGTTAGAGATGGATGAAGGTGCACCGGACTCGTCTCTTCCATTGCTTCTTGGGCGTCCTTTCATGAAAACGGCGAAAACCATAATTGATGTGGATAAGGGAACGCTAACTATGGAGTTTGATGGAGAAATAATACGTTTCAACATTTTCGAGACGATGAGATATCCTAGCGATGTCCACTCTTGTTTCTCCATTGATGTGATGGATACATTGGCACAACAAATGTTTGAATTAAACGGTGATGATGCTTTGGAAACCGTGTTAACTACATCCATAGATAATGGTGTAGAGTGTGGTAATGAAGTCAAGGAAGCTCTTGGTGATCTTAATTCACTCCAAGAATGCCCGAAAACTCATAATATCTCTTTTATTTCTTTACCATGCAGTGATGAAAAGCTTGTACCTTCAATTATTAAATCTCCGATTTTAGAATTGAAACCTCTTCCCGACCACCTTAAGTACTTGTACTTGGGTGATAATGAAGAGTTACCGGTGATTGTTTCTAACAAGCTTAGTGATTTACAGGAGCAAAAACTTCTAAGGGTGCTAAGGAAGTACAAGACGGCCATAGGATGGACAATTGCCGATATCAAGGGTATTAGCCCTGCCGTTTGTATGCACAAAATTCGTTTGGAGGATGATGCAAAGCCTAAGAGGGACGCGCAACGTCGTTTGAATCCTCCCATGATGGAAGTTGTGAAAAAGGAGATACTCAAGCTTTTGGAAGTGGGTGTTATCTACCCCATATCCGATAGCAAGTGGGTGAGCCCGGTACAAGTGGTACCAAAGAAATCTGGTGTGACGGTGGTGGAGAATGATAAGAATGAACTTGTCCCAACTCGTGTGCAAACCGGTTGGAGGGTTTGTATTGATTATAGAAAATTGAATGCCACCACTAGAAAAGATCACTTTCCTTTACCTTTTATTGATCAAATGCTTGAACGTTTAGCGGGACACTCATACTATTGCTTTCTTGATGGCTATTCAGGTTATAATCAGATTGTGATAGCACCGGAGGACCAAGAGAAAACCACTTTCACTTGTCCTTTCGGTACTTTTGCTTATAGAAGGATGCCTTTTGGCCTATGCAATGCTCCGGCTACTTTTCAAAGGTGTATGGTAAGTATCTTTTCGAATATGTTGAAAACATAATCGAAGTGTTCATGGATGACTTTAGTGTCTTTGGTGATTCTTTTGACCTTTGCTTGAACAATTTGTCTCTAATCCTTGAACGATGTGTTGAAACAAATCTTGTGCTAAATTGGGAGAAGTGCCATTTCATGGTAACTCATGGCATAGTTTTAGGCCATATAATATCTTCTAAAGGTTTGGAAGTTGATAAATCTAAGATAGACCTTATTCGTGCTCTAACCCCTCCCACTACGGTGAGGGAGATACGTTCTTTTCTTGGTCATGCAGGTTTCTATCGTAGGTTCATCAAGGACTTTTCCAAAATAGCGTCACCACTATGTAACTTATTGCAAAAGGATGTGGTTTTTGACTTTGATGAGAAATGTATGGCGGCATTCAATCGTTTGAAAGAACTTTTGATTTCAGCCCCTATTATTAAACCACCGGATTGGAGTAAGCCGTTTGAACTCATGTGTGATGCTAGTGATTATGCGGTTGGTGCGGTGCTTGGGCAACGTGTGGGGAGGCTTCCTCATGCTATCTATTATGCTTCTAGAACGTTAAATGAGGCTCAACAAAACTACACAACCACTGAAAAGGAGTTATTAGCCATTGTTTTTGCTTTAGAAAAGTTTCGCTCTTATCTAATTGGTACAAAAGTTGTTGTTTTTTCTGATCATGCAGCGCTTAAGTACTTGCTTACAAAGAAAGAGGCGAAACCGAGGCTCATACGATGGATATTACTCTTGCAAGAGTTTGATCTTGAAATCAAAGACAAGAAAGGGATTGAGAACACCGTTGCGGATCATTTGAGCCGACTTGCTGTGGACAAGGAGATTATCCCGTTGCGTGAAAGTTTCCGGATGAGCAACTTTTCTCAATTGCCCTTGGAGAACCATGGTATGCCGATATTGTCAATTACTTAGTTTCCAAACAAATCCCAAAGAACTTGTCTCGTCTTTGAGAGGGACAAACTTAAGAGGTTAGGGAACCAATACATATGGGATGATCCATACTTGTGGAAACATGGTAGTGACCAAGTTATACGAAGGTGCGTACCCGAATCAATTTAACTCTATCTTGTCTTTTTGTCACTCTTATGCTTGCGGAGGACATTTTGGGAGTAAGAGGACAGCGCACAAGGTACTTGAAAGTGGTTTTTATTGGCCAACTTTGTTTAAGGATGCACATATATTTTGTACAACTTGTGATAGGTGTCAAAGAACCGGCAATCTAGGTGTCCGAAATCAAATGCCACAAACTTTTATTCAATTTATTGAAGTTTTTGATGTATGGGGTATTGATTTTATGGGGCCTTTTGTCAACTCCCATGGGAATTTTTATATCTTACTTGCGGTTGATTATGTCTCGAAATGGGTGGAAGCTAAAGCCACCCCAACTAATGATTCTAAAGTTGTTTCAGATTTCGTGCAAGCTAATATTTTTGCAGGTTTGGAATTCCAAGGGCGATAATTAGCGATGGGGGTTCTCACTTCAAAAACAGGTTCTTGCAAAGCTTGTTAAGGAAGTACAATGTGTCGCATAAGATTGCAACACCTTATCATCCCCAAACCAATGGACAAGCGGAGGTGTCTAACCGGGAGGTGAAATCAATTCTAGAAAAGACGGTGAACCCAACAAGGAAGGATTGGAGCATGCGACTCAATGATGCTTTGTGGGCGTATAGAACCGCATATAAAACACCTATTGGGATGTCTCCTTTTAGGCTTGTGTATGGTAAACCTTGTCACTTACCCGTGGAAATTGAGCATAAGGCGTTTTGGGCTATTAAACAATGCAACATGGAGATGGATGGGGCTGGAAAGCAAAGGAAGTTACAACTCCAAGAGCTAGAGGAGCTTCGCAATGATGCATTTGAGAGTTCACGCATTTATAAAGAAAAGACGAAAGCATTCCATGATAACATGATTTCTAGGAAACAATTTTGCATAGGGCAGAAAGTGCTTTTGTTTAATTCTCGCTTGCATTTATTTCCGGGTAAACTAAGGTCACGATGGATCGGACCTTTTATTGTTACTAATGTGTTTTCTCATGGTGCAGTGGAAATTCGTAGTATAGCTACAGGGAAGGAACTTAAAGTGAATGGGCACCGGTTGAAACCATATTATGAGAACTTCACTTCCGAAGTGGTGGAAGGAGTTAACTTTGTGGATGTGCTCCCTCTGGAGGAGTCATAGAAAGCAAGGAGATAGTCGGGCTGACGACTTTAAACCAAGCGCTAATTGGGAGGCAACCCAAAGGATGAGTATTTCTTGTCTTGTATTTATTTCTTTTCTTCTTTTTAGTTTTTCTTGTTTTGTTTTTACTTTGTTTTTGCTGATTTCTTGCTAGGATTTCCCACCTTGACTTACTTTGGAAGATTCAATTTACATTGAGGACAATGTAAAGTTTAAGTGTGGGGGAGTGGTTTATGTTGTAAGTTTTTGCAATTTTTCAACTTTTTTGTGAACTAGTGAATAAGAAAACTCCAACTTGTAGTTCTTTAGAATCACATAGTATACATGTCGCTTAGATTACATCGAGAATCTCACACTAGTGACTGAACTTAGAGATGACAGAGAACATGATCGGGTTTCTTAATTGTATGAGAGTTAAAGTTGGATTTAACCATGCGAGTGGCAAATAAGGTGCAGGCTGAATTCGGTATTAGAATAGTGATCCCCTATAGTGGAGACTACCCATGTTACATAATGTGAGGCACCAACCTTCAATTCTTTGTACCTGTCTAAATTTGTGCTTTTTGAGTGTGTGTCACCGTACGTAAATTCCGGGCAGAATGGTGAGCTGTCCAATTTCCCACCATAGAAGCACTATTTTGATCTCTTGAGTGCTATTTTTATCAACCATGTTGGTGACATCGAATTGCTAACTTACATTCCACTTGTGATCTTGTTCGCAGTTAGCACCATCCACCTTATCTCTCTCTACACCAACAGGTCCATAGAAACACCATCATCATCAACAAGAGGAGCATCACAAATTCGAAGGAAAGTTGAACACGTTCGAGGTTTACAAACAATGGTATAAAATGGGCAGATTTGATTTGAGTAAAGCAACAAAACGAGGGAGCATAATTTTTATAAGTTGGAGACTAATATACAAGAGCGGAAATTATTAAGGATGAGAATTCGAGAAGTTATGATATCAAGACATATAAGTTGTGAAGATTTAAGCGGTAAAGTACTTACACCATGGCATTGTACTTACATTTTTATTTATTTATTTTTAATTTATTTGTATTTTACTTTCTCTTGTCTCAAAAGAAAAAAAAAAAAAAAAAAAAAAAAAGACAAGAGAAAAATGTTTTTGTTTTATTTTATTTTTATTTGTTATTCAAAAAAAAAAAAAAAAAAAAAAAAAAAAAAAAAAAAAAAAAAAAAGAAAATTTGGGTTTGTATAGTTTGTTTTTATTTTTGTATTCTTTCAATAAAGCCTATGGAAAGAAGGAATATCTTTAATGAAGTATCAAGCGACAAGGAATTAGAGGAAATAATCATATTGTCAAGATTCTAAGAAGTTCGAGAGTTATCATCAAGAGTTGAAGACCGAAGACGAAGATGAAGACACCGATAGAAGACCGAAGACGTTTCTATGGATGCTGTGAGAGTGGTGCTAGCTGCACGCCGAACGAATGACGAGGTAAGTAAGCATATTCCCACCTTCGTTAAATGGTTGATTTCCTTTCGAAGAGATCGTCAGAAAAATGGGTTTTCAAAAATATATAAAAGATGTGGGTTTTCAAAACTTTCGGAGGGTTAAGCCTTCCTACCCTTCAACGTGTCTCAGGATTCTCTCTTCATTCCAACCTGGACACATGTGTGACCCATAAAAAGCTGTTTATTATTGAGTGCAATATCATAAAACCCTTTCTTGTGAGGCAGAGTCGAGACTTTTGATCACTCCGAACCCGAATTTTAGTCGAGAAGGGATGGTTACTTCTCTCTCAACTTTTAAGAATGAGATTGTGTTCATTTATGTGTCTAACTTCTTATGACTAGTGTGCAGAATCTCTATGTCTTCTTAGCGCGTTGGATACTATCATTACGGAGAACTAGTAAGTTGGAAAATAGGTTTTGTGGGTATATCTCTAGTAAACCCTCACGAGACTATAACTCGTCCATTAGGGACACCTAGGGGTTTAAAGGCTTGTTATTTATGCTAAAAGTGACCGTAGCCTCGACGACACGGAGTTGTTGTATCTTATTGTTTTGTTTGATTTGCTCGAGGACTAGCAAAGTCTAAGTGTGGGGGAATCTGATAGGTGTAGAATACACCGTATTTACTTTATAGAGTTTATGCTTTCTTTGCTATTTTTCTTGTGAATTATGTACTTTACGCGTGCTTTTGAGTTTTATAGATGCAATGGAGTCGCACGGAGGAAAAGAGGAAGAAATTATCCAAATTGGGCCAAAGGGCGAAAGTGTCATCTCACAGGCGAGCTATATGTGGAGCAGGTTGAAACGCAGCGAGGGAGCGGAAGAGAATTAGGCTGTTGGTTACCTGGAACCGACAGGCCAAAGTAATTGGAGGTGGCCCTTATCCAATTCTGGGCGCTTAGAGTTAATAGCCCCTCTTACACTGCCCAAAAATTGAGAAAATTTATTTCTCAATTATTTTTCACCTGAAAACAGATCGAAACGGAGAGAGTTGTGAGGCTAGGTGGTGAAAGTGAAATTCAGAGCTACAGATTTGTTGTGAAAATTGAAGAAGACGCAGAGCAGGTAGATGGATTTATGGAGTGATTTCGGAGATGAGAGACTGAGAAGAACTGGGTATGTGTTACATCTGTGATCAGAAGAATCAATGATTGAGCTGCTGAGATCGATTTCTGTGAGTTTGTGAGATGGGTTCAAAGGAGTTGATGTTTGAATGGTTGTGAGGTCGATTGAGCCTCGATATGGGTTCTAGAACCGAAATCGAAATCGAGAAACTGAGGTATTTGAAACCCAGGGAGAAGATAAATCAGAGATGGGTTCGAGATTGAGAGATGGAGTAGGTGGTGATGAATGATGCTGGTTTGTTATGATTGGAATTTACAGTTTGGAGGCTTTGTGCTGTCGATCTCTGAGATGAAGGAAGATTTAAAACAAGAAATTGAAGGAGAATCAGTGAGGATGCTGCTGCTGTCAATAAAGGTTGGGATTGAATCTCGACCTACAAATCTGTACATCACAGATTGTGTGAAGATGGGTTACACTTGACTTGAGTGTTGATTGCCATATGAAAGAATTAGGGTTTGAATTCAAAAGGGGTGAGCAAGAAATGGCAGAAGGCTCTCAAGGCTGGAGTTGTTGGCATCAGTGTGAGATAACTCAGGTGGAGTTAGATGGTGCTGTGGCTAAGCCTTTGCTGGTGGTTGCTGGCAGGTCTTGCAGCTGTGTTGTAATGGAATGCACTGAAGTGGAGGAACTGGTAATAGGTCTTGGTGGTGCCAGTGTCATGGAAGAGGAGAAATGGAATTCAGGGAGGCTGTTCCCATGAGCCAATGGGTCTGTTAATGACAGGGAAGCTAGGAATGGCAGGTTGGAGGTAGTGAGCTGTTTCAGTTGATACTCAGGTGGAGATAGCAGATGGAGGTTGGCTCTACATGGGTTGGTGTTGATGCAGGAGGAGCTGTTGTTGGCCACTATGGTGTTGTGGAATGGCTGGCCAAGGAATGGTGTTGAGAGGTGGCCTGTGAACTGAAATGATGTTTGGTCTGAGCTGGAAGCGATGGCTTGAGGCAGGTGAAGTTGAATTTGAGTCTGCATTGCTGAGAGTTGCAGGTTGCCAGGGTTCGATGGTGCTGTTGTGAGTTGTTTCTATGGAGATAAGCTCATCAGGGAGGAGACAATGTTGCCTGGTGTTATGTTATTTTGCAGCTGGACTGGAGCTGTGTTGTGCAGGTGGGCTCAATGTGAAGTTGAACTGAAATTGAGAAGGATTCTGATGGTGAAGCTCAGGGAAGAAATGGACTGGGCAAACGCCAAGTGTCGTCTAAGGCCTGAGATGAAGATTGTGTATGAAGGTTTCAATGGAGGTTTATGAAATGTAGGCAGATGAGTGAGCTTGGTAAGGCTAGTGGTTGTAAAGGCAGGGCAATGGTTCAGGGGGAGATGCAAGTGCAGTTACAGATGAAGCTGCAGTGATGGAAAGGGTACCTGGTGGCACAATTGGCCACTGGAACTGAGCTACAGGTGCAAACTGGTCTGGTATTGCAGGTCTGAGGAAGTTGATAGCAGCTTGGCTGTGAAGCAGGTGGCTTTGAAAGATGATTTCTGGGAAAGTTGTCGCTTGATGGTCCTGTGAACGGAATTGACAGGGCTGACTGCTGCTGTGAATGGCTTACACGGAAGGCTTGAGCTAATAGATAGCAACTGGTGTGGTTGTCATATTATTTGGTAGTGAGCTACAGATGCAGTGGTGGTAGCAGGTGCAACCTGGTAATGGTGTAGGGAGCATGGCCTGGCAATGGCAATTTTATTGAATTGCAGTTACAGGATGTAGAGGTGGTGTTGTTGGTGAATGAGCGCTGAATGGAGTGATGGAGAAGATGGTAGTAGCCTTGACCACTCGGCACGGGAATTGCTCGACGAAGCACCAGTAAGATGCTAACTCAAAACGGCTCGAGTTGAGCCATCTGATTTGACTTCGATGATCTAAACTGATCTGACTCGTTTGACCCGATCTCGACTCAGCGTTGACCCTGGTCTAGTTGACCGTTGACCTGCGGTGATCCAAGGCGGACTTTTGCTTCCACCGGCTGACTTCCGGCGACTTTCCGGCCGATTCCGGCCACAATAGGATTCCTGGGCGACCGTTTTGGGGCGTATTTTCTACACGGGTTTCTCATCCTCAGGGCTTGGTGGACTCTCACCTAATGGACTTTGAAGACTAAACCTAATTTTGGAAGGAGAGAAAGACTATAAAAGGGAGGTTTTCTACAACACATAAAATATCTTATCATATCTTTACTGGAATTCTTTTGGAGAGCCACTTTTTACACTTCTAGGGTTTGGTTTTGTTCTTCTTCTTCCTTGTTTATTATTGAATATTGATGATGATGAACTCCATAGCTATGAGTAGCTAAACTTATTATTGGTTATGGGATAAAAGTTGATTTCTCAACATGCTTTTGATTCAATGAATTAGTTTTGTCTCAAGATTATTGTTTGTGATTCACAATTAATAGTGTTATAAGATTTGAAAACTTGTTAGGTTGAGTCCTAATCAATCCGATTTGTGTTCATCTCTAGAGCTATATTAGGGTTTTCAATACGAAAAAGTTGTTTATCCCTGATTCTAAGTAGCATAATTGTGGTTAGTGCTTGTAGTGATACATCCTACTAGTCACAAGTGAGTCATAACTTTTGTTAAAACGTCTAGTGCTTTTACACATTCGTTTGCATTGATGAGTCTTATTCCATAAAACTTAATGCTCTTAGGGAGTTAAACTTAATTGTGCTTTTACACTTTAGGTTGCTTTCGACGAAGAATTCACATATGCATCTTTTAATGTGGTTGTGATGAAAACAGGGAATTAACGGGTTATACTTGCGATCAAGGTATCCTAGGACTTTTAATAAATACGAGATTAAAATACCAATTCTAATCATTGATGAAAATACATGTTTGTGAATGATACTATCCCTTGACCAATATCCTCTCCTTATTGATTTCTCAAACTATTTACTTTGCTTTCAACTACTTTTATTTTCTTAAACAACAAACATACCTCGGGTTATTTTAGAAACTGAAATTTACATAACAACAAACGCCTCTCTGTGGATACGAACTCTTCCTTACCTTGTGCTTCATTTAAATTTAGTGCGTAAGAAAGTGAAATTAATTTTGACGGATTGACAACCGGTCACATGTACCCCTTATCTGCATTGCCAGGTCAGGCAAGGATGAATCTGTTGCAGAAAAAGCAGATGGTTTCGCTTTTGTTTTTCCTGGTACTGCTGTTATTATGGCTATTTAATTTGGTTTCCTGTTTCTTTCTGGCGTATATCTTGATTGGACCCTTTCTGTTTTCATTCAGAACAACAGATCTAATAACATCTGTTGGCTAGGAAACACATATGTTATAATATGAAGGGACAGGATGTCTAAAATTATCCAAAAGGATGTCTTCACAGAGCTTGTACTTAAGTAATGCAGTATTATGTTTGATCTAATAGAAAGGGAAAATAAACCGAAGATATAACAAAAGAGTATTTAAATTCAGTATAGTTCTTTGCTGATATGGTACACATTTCATAGTAATGCTGCTTAGGTACGCACGTCATAATAGATCTTCTGTTAATAGCGCTGCTGCTTCTGCACCTGCATAAATAAGCAATACAATTAGTTGATAAGCAAAACTGACATGATAATCATAATTAAGAAGGAAAGAGCACAAAGAATTAATTTTATTATAAATCTGAATATGTTATGCAGAGTTCATGGATGTTTAGAGTTAATCATTTTCTTTTCAGGTTGAGTTGTTGACTACTTCTAGGAGGTGCATCAAAAGGAGAAATCTGGATGAACGTGATTGCAGTTTACCTAAAGTAACGCAAGCAATTAAAATTTCAACCGCAAGAGTGTTATGACTCAAAATAGAGCATTTGATGGAAGTTCTTTTTAAAGGAAAACATTTCGAAGAAGTAAAAAGAGGTATGCTCTATTAAATTTAAACTAAAACATAAGGAGACATTTATGAACTGGATAGTGTTCCATCTTATATATGTTGCTTCTTGATGTAACACTATCCAGTTCTTGGTAAGTAATGCAGATATTGGATATTATGTGTCTTGTAACTCAATTATTTGGTATCTTTCTCTACAGCTGTGTATGCAATTGAGCTTCGAGAAAGATGATTGCCGCATGAACATATTCTGTTCTTCTTAGAACAGTCAGAGAAGCTGCAAACTCCATTTGAGGTTAATCAGATTATTACTGCGGAAATACCTGACAAGACAATGGATTCTGATGGATACAAAGCTGTAATCCAGTTTAGGTTGCATGGAACGTCTGGGTTATTGTCAAAAGATTCAGATGGAAGCTGCAATTCAAGCTAAAGTCGATGTCGCAGAAGCAAAGATGAAAGGTGCAGTTGGTGCCAAATGAGAGAAGGACATACGATACAACACAGCGATGATTGACGCTGAAACCAAGAAGGAAGAGATTAAGGTTAAGGCCGAGATTAAGATCGTTGATAACCCAAGGGATGCTGATATTGCTTAAGCTGATGCTGAATTGGCTACCAAGAAGGCTGGATATTGCTTAAGCTGATGCTGAATTGGCTACCAAGAAGGCTGGATGGGCACAATTAGCTGAATTGTATCAAGTAGAGTCTGTCAAGGCTGCTGCCATAAAGAAGCTGAGTTGATATAGAGGTTGAGTTGAACTACGACTGAGAAATTGGTGCCAAACTGAGAGAAGAACAGACTGTACAAAATGCAGCAAAGATTGACGCTGAAACCAAGATTATCTCGACTCAAAGGCAAGGACAAGGGAAGAAGGAAGGGATTAGGGTTAAGGCCGAGATTAGGATCTTTGAAAACCCAAGGAAGGCGATGCTTGAATGGAAGAATTAATTGAATCGGCTCAAGGAGAAGTGGTAAAGGTCTGTTGCCATTAAAGAAGTGAGTTGCAGAGAGAGAGGTAGAAGTGAAGAATGCACAGACTCGGATTGAAAAATTGAAGGCTGAGCATCTTAGTGAAGCTAGCAGCATGGAATATGATGTCAAGGTAAAATTTTCTGCCTTGACTTTGATTCCATTATCTAGGAAAAATATTTACTCAACGGATATGAAAAACATGTCTTTAGTCGCATATCGATGAGTAATTCTTATCTTCCTAAAATTAGCAAGATAATATATAATGGCTTGCATCTTTAAACCTATTTTTAGGGAGTAGTAAAAACATGTCTTTAGTCGCATATCGATGGCGATAATTCTTACTTGGAAATTATGTCAGTTTATTTGAGAAGCGATTGTGGCTTATGTGATAGATGTCTTATCGAGTCCTTGCAACCTCTTATCGGTCCTTGCAACCTTCGTAAAAGCTGTTACTGATAAACCAACCGCAGAAGATTTTGAGACAGAAATAGTATGCAAGCTAGAGCAGGCAAAGACATTTATGTGAGTTTTGCATATGTTAGTTTTATCTTATATGCTCTTAAGTTCTCTTAAGTGTTTTGCATATGTTGGATTTGGTTGAATTGAATGAAATATTTTTTTTATTAGTTATTTTTGCATTCAGGCGTGTTTCTGGGGGAAAAAAATGAACTGCCGGTAAATGTTGACCTGGTCAAAATTGGTCAGCATTGACTAATTTTGACCCGTTCAATGTTGACTGGCAGTATTTTTTTTACTGTTACAAAAAAGTTTGTAACGGCTCTTCAACGTTACGACAGCGTTGTTGCAAAAAAAAAAAAAAAAAATTGTAACGACCTAAGTTTGTTACCACGTAGCAAATTCGTGAACGGCTTACACACACTGTTACGAGGGCGTTAACAGAATTCGTAGCGGCTACAAAGCGTTACAAAAAAATGTAACACCCACTTTTGCAACAGGCGGGGGCCGTTACAACCCCGTTTTAGTAACGGCTGGTTCTGTTTCTAATCCCAGAATTTGGTGTAGTGT